>CM075943.1:32311518-32431586 GCA_038030265.1 Corythucha ciliata
TCGTTCGTTTGTCGTTCAGTGTAGTGGTGCAGGTGTAGTTCGAGCAGTCCGGGATTGACGTCATTTTTGAAAAGCAAACGAACGCTTTCAGTGTAGTTCGGGATTACAAAAGAACGCTTTTCGGACTGTTCGTGCAGTCCAGAGCAGCTCCGGACGACAAACGAACGAACCTAATATGAAGGAAAAGGAGAGTGAGAGAGAGAAAAAAAACATTTACTTTCTTTCTCTGTTCATTATCAAGCCGAAGTTTCATGGAAGGGGTAAGGAATAGGTAATAGCTATATAGAGGGGCTGATCACAGGAGGGCGAGGTCCACGTTTAATTTGACGGGCTATTAGGCTATTACAAAGTTAATACCCGCGATGGCAACGTATACACAAAAATTGATGTTAGCACTGCCAAATCTCAGTAGTACGTTGTCTCCGTCGGTTGAACAAACCTGTTAAAGGAGCCATTCCACAGGTTTGGAATGAGCGAAAATCAACTTTAAAATTGAATTTCGGCTATATAACTATAGTTAGATATCATGTGAAATTGTTATAATCTCGGCCAAGCCGAAAATTCGTTAGTCCAGACAGAATTAATGGCCACAAATTCCAGATGTTTGGTTTCTCGAACCTCGACTTTGGGGCTTCTTTAAACAGCGATTTTTCATCATCTCAAACTTGACTTCTCCAATTCTTGATTTTGGGGCTCCTGAAAGCCGCCTATTTTAGCACAATCCCTTTTCAAAGGAACTGAAAAACTTTAACGTCACAGATGACGACGTCAGTATTTGGCTACTGCGATGTCACCTGATCTGGGACATTTGAATGTGGCACAGGGCACACCAAGGTTTTGCTTCAATCAGGTAACTCATTTCGTGCAAAAATAAATAAATTTTATTGATAAGTTTGATTAACTATCACAGTAAACCTTTTTAAATCGAGCTAATTTAACAGACGACTCTCCAAAACGCCTTATTGTTCATTGCGTGCTATCAACCATAATCCATTTTTGGTGATGGAAGATAGGTAAAATTGCTACTACGAGGCCAAGTTACACCTTTCGAGTGCTTAAGAAAATTTCAGAACTGCAGTCAATTGCTTACAATTGCTCGGAAATCATAATTTATGCGGAAGATCATTCAAATTAGTTTTTCTCAAAAGAAAAAATATCTTGTTTCAAAAGTCAAGAATATCTCAACGGTTCATAGACAAAGGTATCGTAGTCGCTATTTTATTGATCTAAAAACTATTGAGGTAGCTAACACGAAAGTTTAAAAACTGTTGAGCATAGAAGATGTGAAAATTGTCTGTAAAATGTTCGGAAGATCCTTCAAGTCGAGACATACGTAACTTTTTCCAGCGGGCAAGGCATTGCTGAGTCTGGAACGGTATCACAATACATTTTTACAATAATTATCCTATCAATTACTTGCGTGGAGACTTTCATTTTTTTTAGTTGACAATGCTACAGCTCCCACCTCACTCGACATTTTGACTTACCGAACGGCTTCGTTGCCCAAGGAACCAATGAAAACAGCAACAGCCTGAACTCGAGGATTCGAATCCAGCGCCATAGCGAACTCTCGAGACGGAATGGCATATCGTTGAAGGTTAGCATCAGAAAGTACAATGACGATCGCTTCATCGCAGTCCTCTTCCGCGAGGGACTTCACACAGTGTTTCGTTGCTTCCAGAGTGTGATCGCCGGCCATGCAGAATTGTGTGTGCGCGTGCATTGTCTGAAAGATGATACGATTAGAATAGAACGTTACATCATCTCAGTTGAAAAGACAGTCCTCACCCGGATAACCTGGAGTCTCTCCTTGTTATTTGCAGGAGGATGAGACTTGTCAACAAATGGTATACATATTGCTTCGCCCGAGTGCCCAACAATGTCGTACTGAATTTTAGATTCATAGCCTTCGAATCCTTCCATAACCATAACAACGGCTTCGAGCTCTCTGTCAAGCCGGCCATCGTACCCATTGAAGCGGTACATGCTTCCCGATACATCGACGACTAATTTCAATCTTTTCGGTTTGACCTGAGGTGCGCCTATTTCCGGCTGATAATCACCACGCTTTCGGTAGATATTTTTCTCTCCCGTGATTCCTTCTATGAGTTTTGAATCATCCAACTCGCCAGAAGTTTGATGTCTCTGCCATTGTCTTTCCTTTGATTTAGACTGAACAGTGGAGAGAATCACTCGTAAGGCTTGCACCTACACAATAGAAAACAACACAAGGATTATTTTCTATAAAAAGTACAATGTCGGAGGCGATGTTTACTTGTTTGGAGACAGGATTTAGAAACTGTTCGTACAGAGAAGCATCATACTCGCTCATTTTGATCTCTTTCAGTTTCTCCTTGAATGCTTTTTGACCCATTTCGCGAGCGGCTTTACGAACATGTTCCGGAACTGCTGCCTTTTCCGCGTCACTTATCTGTTCAACATAACATTTATCATCTTCGTTGAATAAATAAGTAACAATTGAAAAAGAAATCGGAAAACCACGTACCTGGTGAACGTCGTGACCTGCATCCAATCGATAGGGTCCTCCTTTACCGCCCAAACCAGCGGTGTCTCGTCCACCCGTACCACCAGCCCACGTGTTTCCACCAACGTGAGGCTCGTTCTTCGGGTCGACTTTACCATGCTTCGGCCCAGACATTTCTTTCCCGCTATCACGCTCGATCGTCATTTGAATTCGCTTTTGACCTGGAATAACAACTTACAATAAGAGTTCCCTGATCTGGAGGTAGGGCCAAAGAGGGCAGACAACTCCGGGCCCCCACAAGCTTAAGGCCCGTTCACAAGCTCTATGTTTACGTTCCGTGGACCAAACAAATTTATTCCCTTGAAAAAATGAAGCATTTTGATAGGTTGCATAGGTACCACACAACGAAAACATAGAGCTTGTGAACTGGACCTTATTAAAGATGAAAAAATTGGGAGTTTTAGGTTTTATGTCCATGATTATGGGAACGTCAAAAGGAGGCTAGTAGTCCGGTTAGACGGCGATTTGGATCCTCTATTTTGCAGGTCTATCCGATCAGGACAGGAACGTTGCAGGTGCTCCACACGTGGCTGGATATTCCATTCAGCTCACGATTTGGATTCGATTTGTGTACTTTCGGGGATAATCCGTGAAATGTGGTAAGGCCAGGTCCCTACTGAAGTTCCTACTGTCAGAGGGAGCCCAAATTCATAGTCGTCCCTTTTGAGGAAAATATTTTCTTGACTCGAATTAAAACAGGTTATTTTCAAAATAGAATGAATGATTTGATATTTTCCTCGAGGGACAACTATGAATTTGGGCCGTAGACTAGATTAGTCTGTTCCTGGGTATAAGGAGAAAGTTTTCAGACCCTTTTGACTCTATATAATAATTATATAGTTAATTATCTGTTGAAATTTTCACTTTTCGAAACGAATTTGATGGGTAAAAAATCAGTTTTGCCTGAGAATCAAGTTGTTCAGCTCTTCAAATGGTTATTTAGTGTCTAAGCCTCGAGTTCAATCGGTGGTTAAACAGACGATTAAGTTAATACGCAGGTTTTGAAGGTTAACAATCAGTGAAATGGCGTGATAAGAGATCAGCGTGATGGTGGATCAGAGTCATGGCGTGAAATAGTCACGAAACTGCAAAGATTCATGGTTAAGTAGGTATGAAATTGCCTCGGGGTTTTCAATATTTGTTAAACCCCGAAAAATTGGCAGGTTGGAGAAACTACCACTTAGAACTGGTTATTTTAAGAGCTACAAACACAGAATTTCTTTTTTTCAGCGACTATTTTTTATACCCCATGAAATTGGTTCTCTCGGTGAAAACCCACGAAAATTTGATTTTGGAATACCGAAACCATTGAAATGGGGGGGGGGGGGTTCAATGACTAAAACCCGCGAATTCTGGGTTTTAAAGAACCAAACGCCATCTTTGGTCCCTCCTATCATTGTCATTGGCGGATACAGGGTGCCGGGGCCGGAGCACTCGCTCCTCCCATTCTTTAAATGTACCATTCCATCCACGTTCATCCATGTCCACGTGTGTTTCCACGTGCCATGCTCTTTTTGCGCGAAAAAGCACTCAATTTTACTCAAATAAACACCGTTTATTGAATCGTAAGTTTTTTGCCATTTTCAGGGCACGCGTTGTCCTTGCAGCCAGCCATTTTAAGGGGGAGTTGTACATGTGTTTCCCGACATCCTTCTAATCCCTCTAATCTTACCTCGCCTACTCCGCGCTACGTAAATTATCGCCGTATTTCTGCACCAATCCTGTATTTCAAACTATCATTTAAATGTCCAGGAAATTCCGCAAGCACGTACGATCACGATCTTTCTTTCCTAAATAAGCCTTCGAAAGAGCGTGAATTTTCAAGGTATAAGTTTTGTGGGTTTTGCAGTTATTTCAGGGATGAAATAATATGAAAAAAGAAGATCGTACGGTTCTGCGGAATTTCCTGAAGATTTAAATGAGACCTTGAAATCCAGGAGTGGTGCAGATATACGGCGATAATTTACGTAACGCAGAGTAGGCGAAGGCGAGGAGGGGGGCTCCTCGCCCCGAGGAAACCCATGTACAACTCCCCCTTAAGGCGTGAATTCGTTAAATTAGTCATGTTTGGCCAATCTTTGCGCGCAAGTAGCCAGCCAATAAATTTGATCGGTAGAGAGAAGTCATCTCATCAGCACTGGGATGCATTATAAGATAACAACAGTATTCAAATGGTGGGGGGAGACGGCTCGGTACGGGGACGAATGGCCAGTTTATGGCCGCGGGTAAAGTGTGCTTCCTCAACTTCGGTACACGATTTCTTTGTGGTGAAACTGAGATACTCGTATTTCATGAAAATTGGCACATAGCTATTTCTAACCAATTAAATAGTCAGTATGGATTCACTTTGTGGAAAAAAAAATTCTGAGGGGCGGTTCCCCCCGCAACGAAAGCTTCGGTACACGTTTTCTTGGACAAAAATGCAATATAATTTTTTTTTTTTTTTTCGCGAATCTTTGAGGTTGCAAAATTGTCACTATGGATTCACTTTTTTCAAATTTCATTTTTTTTTTAAATTATCATTTTTTAAAAATCGTAGCCTCGATAAAAATGTTTATTCTCACCGTAAATATTTGAGGAAATAGGTTGAGAATACAGTCAAAATTTTTTAAAACGTATTCATCAACACTTTCGTATTGTTTTAAGAACTTATTCCTGATTAATAGCAATTTTATTTTCGTTGAAATGAGGATTCCACCTCGTGGCACAGTGCTGCGGCCGACAACTCCCTCAAGGTTACAGAAAGTATGTTTTTTTTTTTTCCTTTCATGTCTTTTGAGTTTTGTGGGCTGAAAAATACGTGAGGATCGTTTTCCGGGCTAGGCCGGCGAAACAATCTACCGTCTTCGGGAGTTGTTTCATTTTTTGTTTTTTGCCTAAAAAACAGAACTCGCAGAATATGAATAAAATAAGTTTAATACTGATTAACCCCCGCACGAACCAATTGATTTTTAGCGTTCGAAGAACTCGTCGCTGGGGCTGATCCAATTTGGGGGGGGGGGTAATGGGGGAAACTACCCCCTCCCCCAGGATTTCAGGAAAGTTGATTTTTAAAGAAAGATAAAGAGAATATCACGACGATTAGCTGAGGACAAGCGGTGGTTAAGAAGCTTATTTGTCAATTCTCTCATAAAAGTAAGGCTACCCCTTCCCTGCAATGCCAATTTTCTAGCCTCACCTTGTCATAAAGTCGTCAAACAATGTCATACCCTCAAACCTGACGCTTTTCTGACTTCTGGGATTTTCACATCAGGCAGAATCACAGAGCGCCGTTTCTGCTTCCAAATATTAAACTCTGGGATGTCGAGTGGTGTTTTTAAAGCAAGTTGTAGTCAAGGAAGCAGGTTACCAAACGGGGTAGTTACAGGAAAAAATACTACTAGGACTAAGTTTGACGACTAATTTTAAGGTTTTCAGGTGTGCTGAGTCTGATTTTTAACTTTGCCCAACGTTACAACCCCGGCAACAGGCGAAATTTGAGTGGATTTTTAACTATCGTGTTTTTGGGGCGTTTTCACCACGCCATCGCTTGTAATAGGTTTTAAAACATGGTTTCCGCTCATTTATTATGTTTTTAGAAGTCCTTAATCGGAATTTCAAACCCCCAAACCCTAACAAGAGACGCTGCAGCCTACAAATAGAAAAAACTGCAAAAACCTCCGATTTCGGAGCGAAAAAGCGGGCTCCGATTAAATAGCGGAAAAGTCATACATTTTGGGCTAAAAATATGAATAATGACGGGCACGAGAAATGAGGCGGTACGAGAAATGAGAAAACGAGCACGAGAGTGCATCAGGAATGGAGGCGGACACTTCGAGCAGCTGTTTAAATAAAAAACTAGCAGACGCCCTAAATTCGCACACCTCTTCGTCCATTTTATTAATTTTTTATTTGTCGTTTATTCTTCAAATGCAATGTTATTTTAATTTTTCCTGTGCCAGAGCTTTGATTTCTCAAGAAAGAGAGCAAAACAAATGAATTTTGGCACCTGTTATTATTCACATTTTTAGCCCAAAATGTACGACTTTTTCGCTTCTTTTCGAATTTTATTATCAAAGGAGGGAGATAATTCCACTTTCGAGTACACCGTTGGAAAGCTGGGAAAACGGAGAAGTTTTTATGACGCTTGACAACGTGTGAAGCAATTTTTGGCGACACAGTAAATTGTTTTTTGAAGTCAAATTTTTTGTTTTTTTGCATTGACGCAACGAAAACGTTACGTTTTTAGGCGATTTTGACCATTTAGAATATTGATTTTGCTTTCATCCCACAGAAAATTTTCCGTAGATTACGAAACTGCCATTACTTTTGAAAAAAAAGTGAAGTAGAAGCTGTGAAATAGCTGTTTTTCGTTGAAAAATACATTTGCGCCTAAAAATCACTAAAAAAAATATTACTCGAAAACAAAAAGAGATAGGCCACTATCCGAATAGGACTTCTTTATCCCATTTTTGGTGTACTATTAACCAATTTTTTTTTGCTACTCAGAACCGACCATCCTGTATATTACATGTCAATGAGATCAGGTGATAATTATAATCATGTGAGGGACCAAGCATGGCGCCGATTTCCGTTTTGCAGTACTCGTGTTTTATAGTGCCTTACTGTCGCTAGACATGGATGGTATCTCCATAACGATATGTAATTCTTTGAGCTGGGAAAAACCACCGCCAATGGATAGTTTGCCCATAACAGCTGCTGGGTTTGTTGTGGCGAAGTTTGATTGTTTTCTGAGGCCACATTTCTTTTGAGTAGGGGAAGGGTCCCTACCTTGGACAGGGGCATACCTTGGACACTTGATGGTTTTCCCTGGATAGCAATCGCTCAATGAGTCCTAACAAATTTGAGTAGTGCAAGGTGATGTGGCAGAACGTTTCATTTAGTTATTAATAATATGGTAGTTCCTTTACTGGAGATAAAAGTGTTCGCTAACTTTCATATCTCCTGCTGCACGAGTAAGTAATTTTTGGCCATCTCATTTTATTGATAACGATAAAAGAGGCTCTTGGCTGTTTATTCAATTGATTGTTTTACTGATTGATGGAGGTGATTGACCAGCATTCAAATTTTTGTCCCAAAAGTGAGAATATCCAACCCTGGACAGTCAGAAGTGTTCCTACCTTGGACAGTGTAAGGCTTGTACTTTTTGCATGCTTAAGGTTCATGATGTATTTGATTGGATTGATTTTGGATGCCGAAGAGCAAAGAAGGCCATGAAAACAGCTCGTTCACCACCAGACGCCAGCTAACCAAAAAGAAACGTGTGCCTCAACCATAAATTTTTTTCTGGGGAGGAGTTCTAGACAGCTAGGTTCATGGCCTTTTAACCTTATAAGCTTTCGGTACCAAGTCAAGTTACCAACTCGCTGTCAGTGATAATATAGTTAAGTTTTGTTCTCGAGATTGTATTTCTATAGTCTTCGTGATTTTCCCTTGAAGTTAATAATATTATAACGTTCTATTAAACTCGTTAGAGTTTGAAATGATACTTTTCCTTTTCATCCTAGCGGAGACGAACGTTGAACAGTAGGTGTCCAACGTTGGGGACCTACATGTCCAACGTTGGGGACCTACATGTCCAACGTAAGTGACCGGGTTCGAACCTTGGACAGAATGACACTTTTCACTAATGTTTCACGCTTGTGTAGGTCGTCCAAAAATCTTGTATTCACAGAAATAAGTAGTTGGCAAGTGGGGCTACCAGAATGTATAAAAAAATGAAAAAAATTTGCCAGTAAGCCATGGTTTCAGTGCATTGAACAAAACGTGTCCAAGGTAGGGACCCTTCCCCTACACACATTGAGCACTCCAAGAGAAAAGTGGAATGATATCCATTGCGAGTTCCTTTCACAATTAACGCATCGCTGGTTTTCCTCAAGCAAACTGCCATAACTCCAACAATTTTCGTCGCACGTAATAATGAAGCACACCACTGAAATGGCACAAAATTGTCTTTTTATTATGTCTACGTGGTTTTGGAATCAGCTTGAGTTAAAGGCCCTTAACACTGGGCTGAATTTCCAAGTTGTCCTCTTTTTCCACCAAACAAGGGTTTTCTAACAGCTTTAATTTCGCACTCAGCATTATCAAGATGAGTCGCTCTACGGAAAAAACTTCTTCTTAAAAAAAGCTTTCCAATGACCTATGATGAAATGGACATTGCCACTGTAACAGACGAGATATTTGGACAAAGGTTTGAAATTGTCAAGTGTAATCGCCAAAATAAGGCTGTTGTAGCCATTGGAAATAAAAGAGAACTATCGTCTTACTGGTGGATGATTAAATCCAAATCGCTAAATTGGTTTCAGAAAATTATAAAAATACGAATGCAGTGAATTCTTCACTCATACACCCCCCCCCCTCATAGGCACCACAAAAAACACAATAGGTATTTCAATTTATTTATTTTATTTTTTCTGTATCATTCGTGTTTCATAACGAATGCTCGATGTGCTGTGAGTGAAATTAAAGCTGTTAGAAAACACGTGTTTGATGGTAAAGTAGGACAACTTGGGAATTCAGCGTTAATGATTAAGGGCCTTCAACTCAAGCTGATTCCAAAACCATGTAGACATAATAAAAAGACAATTTTATGCCCTTTTCAGTGGCGTGCTACAATATTACGTGCGACGAAAATTGTGAGAGTTATTGCAGTTTGATTGAGGAAAACCAGCGACGCGTTGAAAAAGCGGAAAAGTGCGTTTTTCTCGGAAACGGTTGATATTCAGACGATGGTATATTTGGTCATTTTTTGACGCAAATATGGTCTAGAATCACCTCCTTTATTTGTGCCACGTGGACCAAGTACACCCGGTATAGGTCTCACATCAATCAAATCATGTGTTTTTCTAGAGTGCAGCAAAGAGACAGACCTCTTTTCTCACGACTTGGCGTGAAAGTCGTAGTTTTCTGCGCATACATATTCTTCTGCCGATATATCACCAATGGGGAACTTGCACATTTTTCAATCACTGGTGTTTCTTGAAGAGGGCGCTTCAACAAGACAATTGCCCACATTAAACATTGAAATCAATCAAGGGTTTTTTTAAGGCGAATTTTTAAAAATTTTGAGTGGGGGTTTGATTGCGTCAAAGGGCAGTTAATGAAATGGATGGTGTTGGGAAGAGGGGGGAATACGCGTTTTCTGGGGTTTAATTTTTCTTGTTATTTGTAAACAAAACATTTTAGAGTTTCCTCAAATGCTTCAAAACTGCACATTGACGTCATTTTTTCCTCGTACGATCCATCCCCTCCTGAAGAACTTTGAAATTTATTAAAAAATCACCAGAAGCACCAATCGGTCAGGAGCTACTGTTAATATCCTTATCCTTGTCCGCATGTGTCAGTTCACCGGTATACTTTTCCCCCAAATCGGGCATTCATGCAAGTTTTCCATTCACAGCCGAGAAATAATGAAATAATCGTTTCCTTGGGCTTGTTTTACAGGCGTTATGCTTTCGCCTAATATCTATATCTCGGGAAAATGACTGACTCAAATAATAATGCCATTTTATTTATTGCACTCTTATCCTATTTCGTATACACTACAATTTAAAGAGAAATTGGTACGTTTTTGATTTCATTTAGAGCATCACTAGACACTGGCTGAGGCATTATCATTATCAGATCACACTTCACTTGTAATAAACTCGCGGGGTCAAGGGCACTTCTTCTGACAGTTCTAATTTATGTTTTTAGCGATGTTGCGGAGGTCGTATATGAATAAGAAGGTATTCTTTGTCTATCCTCCAGCAATTTTTATTATTGACAAACACGTAAACCGGTTTTCAGCTCTACCGAGCCATCTTCGGACGTATCAATTTTTTTAACCACTAGGGCGTGTCAAACACAACTGAAGATGGCTCGGTAGAGCTGAAAACCGGTTTACGTGTTTGTCAATAATAAAAATTGCTGGAGGATAGACAAAGAATACCTTCTTATTCTGACAGTTCTGACTTCTGACTCAAAAAGATACCTAGATGCGAAAATGTTCAAATATCAGAGCTTCAAGTAAAAAGTTAGGAAAACGAATTCTGGTGAATAGCTAAAATTTCCCATTTTAATTTTTTCCCCGCGATGTACAGCGCCATCTCTTGTCTCAGGGTGATTTTCAAAGCTTCACCGTCTTCACCTAAAACTTCACCGTATATCCAGTTTGTCCATTTTATGGGCGCTGATTATCAGTTATAGTTATTTTCAAACCGAGAATCGAAAGTTACTCCATCTGTATGGCACGAATGGTCAGTTTTGCCATTTTTGAGAACAGGAATTTAAATTCTGGCATTTTTATGGTGTTTTTGCTATTTCTGAAACACGAATCGTCAGTATCAGCCATTTCAAGGATCGAATGGTCAGTTTGGCAATTTTTGGAGCGCAAATGGTCGGTTTGGCCATTTTTAGGGCATGGATATGGTCAGTTTAGGCAATTTCAAGCCGCGAATCGTCAGTTTAGCCATTTTCATGATAGATTGAACGTGAATTGAACTTATATTTTTAGGGTGTGGTGGCTATTTTTAGCACAGAAATCGTCAGTTTAGCCATTTTTAAGGAGTGAATGGTTTGTTTGGTTATTTTCAGGGCACGGATATCGTCAGTTTAAGCATTTTCATTGCGCGAATCGTCTGTTTATCCGTTCTTCGGGAACCCCAGTGTCAGAATTGCCAATTTCAGGGCATGAGTGGTCAGTCCTGGCTCTTTTGAGGCCACGAATGGTCATTTATAAGAGGGCGTATGGAGGGTGTTGGAGTGTGGGGGGTGCTGGTAAGTTAGCGTATTGCCGTACCTACTTTAAAGATTCTCTACCCCTGCTGGCTCAATCATCGTGTCGGTATTTGTAATTTGAGCACGATATTTCCCTGAAAACCATACATTTTTCCCCCAAGTGGGAAATTCCAGGCTGATATCTGTCATAAGTGAGTAGCCCATTAGTCGCGTTTTTAGTTGATTTAAATAACCCAAAATACTGTTTGGACCTTTTCCTCCAATTCAACGGTGCAGTTTCCTCCAGAAATATCCCAAAAACGCGATTTTCAGTCCAATCTGGCAACTATGTAAGGCTCGTTTCACACATACGCGGTTTCCCGAGGTGAGGTTGCTACGCGGCGCGAACGCGGTGGGTGCCTCGCATGTGTGAACCGAAATTCGGTTTCTACGCGGCAGCGGTTTGAAGAGGTTTCTCGGTTCGGAAACGCGTATGTGTGAAACGAGCCTAACTCGTTCCGAACCCTATTCATCTCCTACTTATTGTTGAAATGAACAAAATCTTGAGAAGGGGAAGGGGTAACCCCCAAGGCAACCACCCCGTGCATCAAAACATCACGCTACGCGCGCGCCCCTGCGTTACGGACATAGTATAGTTCTTAGCTTTGTGTATAAAAAATACCCCACAAAAACTACCCCGGCAGGCGGGAAGACTTTCAAAAGCTCCTCCCAAGACCTTTTTTCTCATCAATCATGGTAATACCAGCATCGAAATCGAATGAAATAGTCTACCGCGAAGCTAGCCTTTTTTGAATATGAGAAATTGACTCACTTGCGGAGCGTTCTTCCGACGTCATTGCAACAGGAATTTTGTAGTCGGATAACACGTCCAAAAGAGTTTCTCTCGCTTCTTTGCTGTATCTATCGAAATCAAAGACGTTTCCTATAGCATCTGCTAGGCTATCATCCGGATACATCTGGAGAAAAAAAAAATCATTACGTTTCAGTAGCTTATTAATCTAGGTGATAGGTGATTGATTACCTGGAGGTGTTTCACAATATTCACGAGTTCCCTAGTCGAGTACGGGTAGGATACAAGGCCTTTATCGGCCAGTTGTCTGAGACGGTCAAATGCTCCTACTAATTTGTACAGAACATCTTCTGGAACGTCCTGGCCGTATTTTCGAAGTAACTTGATCTCCGAGTCACGACTCGGATTGTCTACGGCGTGACAGCTGAAAAGATCACCTGGAAAGTACATGAAATAATGTTATCGTGATCACTCTTCCCCCTTGTTAGCCTTGTACGGTACCCAAGGCTCCAAAAAAGTCATTTCCCAAAAATGGAAAACCAGGGCGATTGGCCAGGACGATCATTCGGAAATCTGGGTGGACTGGAATGATACCCGGCAAGCGAAGCTCAACTCTTGGATCATCGTGCTTGACAAGTCTTCGTCCGTCCGATAAAATCATTTCACCACTTTCAACCAGAGTCTGCTTAGACAAGACAAGTATGAGAGCACGGCGAACATAATTATGCAGGGCTGGTGTTTTGAGAGAAAACAAAAACCTTTAAAATGCAAGTTACGTGCGTAGGAGCTTTGTCTGCTTCGTCCACCACCAGCACGTGACCGTTTTTAATGGCGGTAACTAACGGAGAGTCTTCGTAACTGACAATACCGTCTTTGACTGTGGGTTGAATCGTCAAGGACTGTACGGTGGTGTCCCTTTATTTAATGAGTAAATTATTCCACCGTTTTTCGTTCTTTCCCTTCGCGCTCCTACTTACCTGTGTAATTGAATGTATTCTCTGGGCCTGTTCAAAAGTTGCAGCAGTTTATCGGCTATTTTATTTTTCCCCACTCCCTGGTTTCCAACTAGCAATAAATGTTCACCCAACAGAAAGTCTTGCAATAGTCTTTCTAGAAGGTCAACTTGCTGAACAGAATGAAAAATTACAATTCAGAACAATCTCCATAAGAGAAAAGATGGAGCAAACCTGAGGAACGTCGTAAAATAAAATATCAGGTACTTTGCTGGTAGCCGTAGTGTTGAAAATATCAGCTGAAGTATCACCCACTGTGACTTTTCCGTCTAGTGTGCGTATTTCTCCAACGTATACTTCATATCTGTCACTCTTTACAATTCCAGACCTAAGAAGGAGAGTTTCCAATGTCTGTTTCGCCAGAGGGGGCAAAAATCTGCAAAATATATCACATTACATTAGCAACACCTCTAAAAGACAACCAAATTATTTTTTTCATGACGTAATCGCTCTCAAAGGAGTGATGGATGGGCGGTATAGTGGAGTTATTGACTCGAAGTTTTTCACAAAGGTATCGTCTCTCCACAATAATTTATTTTATTCTACAGGACCGGTTTCGACCTACTCTAGGTCATTTTCAACTGCTTCTAAAGAGATCATGTGCGGGGGAACCCACACATTATTATTAGGGAGTTATTGCATAACCGCCTGACGGTTAACGTTAACGGTCATGTGACGTCATGATAAGCGTAAAATTCAAATTTTGAGTTTAAGCGTTTATCACAAACGTTTAAAGACCAGCATGAGGAGGTGTTTTATTAATTTATTTGAAGCAATTAAGTGCATCTATGCCCTACCATGTGTTCATATTTTAGCGTAACTATTATTTTGCAATAGGGAGTTATTGCATAACCGTCCGACGGTTAACGTTGACGGTTATGTGACGTCACGATAAGCGTAAAATTCAATTTTTGAGATTAAGCGTCAATCACAAACGTTTAAAGACCAGTATGAGGAGGTGTTTTATTAATTTATTTGAAGCAATTAAGTGCATCTATGCCCTACCATGTGTTAATATTTTAGCGCAACTATTATTTGCTCTTTTTCCACCGACACAAACAGCTACGCTTACGGTGACGTCACATAACCGTAAGCGTTAAGCGTCAGACGGTTATGCAATAGGGAGTTATTGCATAGCCGTCTGACGCTTAACGTTTACGGTTATGTGACGTCACCACAAGCGTAGCCGTTTGTGTCGGTGGAAAAAGAGTTATTGCAAATAATAGTTACGCTAAAATATGAACACATGGTAGGGCATAGATGCACTTAATTGCTTCAAATAAATTAATAAAACACCTCCTCATACTGGACTTTAAACGTTTGTGATTAACGCTTAAACTAAAAATTTGAATTTTACGCTTATCATGACGTCACATAACCGTTAACGTTAACCGTCAGACGGTTATGCAATAACTCCCTATTAATGTGTTTAGTAATGGTGAGGTCACGTGTTTATATCGGTTGACAAGGGGTTCCCCCGCACATAATCTCTTTAGAAGCAGTTGAAAATGACCTAAAGTAATTCGAAACCGGTCCTGTAGAATATAAAATAAATTATTGTGGAGAGACGATACCTTTGTGAAAAACTTCAAATTAATTTTCACGTTACTTGGCGAGGCAGGCTCTTTGTACAACGTCGTACGGATCCTGGTCTTTGAACGCAACGGCTCTCTTTGCGACACGCAGTAATTGCCTCGTAGAGAGCGACGAAGCTATTGAAGCAAGCAAAGGATCTGTCGATTGCCTCAGTTGGTGAGCTAACTCAAGAACTGTCTGTACCGACCGAGGGACTGTTTTGCACTAAAACAAGACAAAAGGAGGAATTCTGTAAGAGTGTCAATGAAAATAAGACCACGACAAACGATCGAAACTTACAATATTTCTAATAATGTGAGATTCTTCTTGAATGGACAGTGGACGCATTTCGTGGAAAATGAACAAGCTTAGTGACTCAGCGCTTAGCCAGGGAGCTGACTGCGGGGCTGATTTACAGTACGAAAAAAAAAACAAATAAATATCATTCGCCCGCAAAATTTTCTCACTAATCAGATACCAACTATTTGGCTCAGCCAGGGCTACTATTCTGAACGAAGGGTGGATTCTAAGAACTCCTGCTTTTCTCAGAGCGTCTTCTCCGTACTTTTCCACCAGAAAGTCGTACCGATCGTGCCGAATCAATCGCTTTCCATCGTGTAGCTGAAGTTCTCTGTCCTGAACCAACCTTTTTTTTTTGGCAAACATACTCAAAATAATGCGATTTCAATCGAGGTAAAAATATTTTCATTAGAAACCTATGAAGAACCGAAAGAGTGCTCGGATGTACCCTGTGCAAGCCATCCAAGACGGCCACCTTCCCCTCCAGAGCAGATGTCACCAAAGGTGAATTTTTCCAGTAAGTGTCACCATTGTCAAGCGTGGCTCTTTGTTGCACTAAATCACGTGATGTCATATCCTGTAAATTCGTGACATTGTAATTACTGCTTTAAGTTTTTCAAGAGACAGTGGGTATTATCCAACCTGGTAAAGGACAATCGGTTCAACTAAATATCCGAGAAGCGAAGTCAATCTCGAGGCGGCCAGACTTTTCCCGCAGCCTCGAGGTCCTACTATGCAAATGTCTCCAACAGAATGACTTTCAACGAGGTTGGCTAAAAATTCCTCGTGGTATGGAGTACTGATATAGTTGGAATCATCAGAAGACAAACCGGGACCGCAAGGCGTCTATACCATTATAACTTGAGCAATTTTACTTAAGAAAAAAAAAAATGAATGTAAACTCACGCTTATATCTATTTGATGGTCACCAGTCGCTGCCAAAGAAGCTACAGCTCCTGCCGATGAACAACTTATCGATTTCACCCTAGTGCCTTCGGTTAAATCCCCAACTTTGAAGGTGTCCATTATGCCATTGACACTTCTTATTCCATCTCTGTTCAACATGTAATCTATTGGATACAATCGGTGGAGTACAGACCTCACTGAAAGCCACGGAAATGAATCCTAAAAAAACGAGCGCATCAGAAAAAGATGCGCTACGAAACACAATATTCTCCCTTACAAGCATTTTGGCCGCTTTATCCAAATTATACAGAGGAAAATCTGGCAGACCCAGATTGATTGCTTCAGGTGCTACTAAAGCAAAAGCACATGACAGCAGGGTGGTAAGTTTTTCCTGTGAAGCGTTGGGATAAGCTGCTCGAAGGAAGTTGAGCGTGTCCTGTAAATAAAAATGAACTTAATTACCAACCACTAAACTTTCAATCAACGAATGTCGATAGGCAATCTTGTACTAGGCACTCAAAACGAAAAAAAAAATCGGAAATACGAGTCATTTTAACTACTAATCAAACTTTGTTAACTCCACCACTTCATTTAATAGACTTTTGTCACGCTTCAGGGCAACAGAAAAAGTCCATCAGAAAGAAATGAATGGAAAAAAAAAAAAAAGTTTTACTGGAAAAACAGTGATGAGGCGGCGGAGAAGGAAGAGCGATCTATAAGGTCATAGGTTGAAGGTGGTTTTCAGGTGGTGACAGGGACAAATGACGATTGAAGCAAATCAGTGTGAAATTTAAATGAATCTAATTTCAAGTAAACAAAATGGGAATAAAAGGGATTCAGGCCCGAATTTATGAACGTTAGTTGAAGCTTCCTTGAGTCAAGGAACCGTAGAGAACAGTTTTGATCACAATAAAAACATCTGTTCCAATAAATTTTTAAGGGCCCTTGACTGAAGGACCTCGATCTACACCTGTGGCCTTATTCTCTAACGAGATTGAAACATTGCTTTGGTAGAAACATTAAAATCTCATTCATGAAATTAAGAAAACTGAACGGAATATATGATTTTTGAAAAAAAGCATTGTTGAAAAAAGTTATTGAATAGGGATCCTGATCAGTGAAAAAAATTGGCCGAGTAAAATATGTGAATGTGTTAAGCCTAGTACACACTGAGACTCTTTGAGTCGATTCATTGTTGCGACTCAGAGTCCGGGCTGCGTAGATTCATGTTCCAACTCACACTTGATTCAACTTTGCAACAAAGTATCGTGTCCACACATGTTTCAAATCTCTTCTTGCCCGAGTTTCTATGGAAACTTGAAATTTCGCTCTGGCCGCTGCATGTAGATTGCATATTTTTATTTATATGCAGATTCCTAAACCATCCCAGAAATAATAGTAGGGGAGCCCAAGAGGGGATTTCGGGATTTACTCAAGCGCGTCAGATTAAGATACTGCGGATACCTTGTACCTAGTTGAGTATCTCCACCAAATATGAGCCCTATAAATGTGGCCGCCCGTCAAGGATAAAGCGTCAGATTTGTAAAAAAAAAATTGATCATCAGACATTCTCGAGCGCGTCAGATTAAGGAAGTGGGAATTAATTACATGCTAAAAAGTCTATATTCCACTAATCTGACAATTTAAGAGTGACGCAAAAACGGAGGAGGTCTACAAACTTGTGAAAAAAAAAACGTCATCTTGACATTCTCGAGCGTGGCTACTTTTTTTATTATTTTGAAGGGAATAACTCAAGGATAACGAAAAATATCTAATCTGACGATTTCCATAAGCCGAAATAGAACAAAATCGTCGATAAAGTTTAGCCATTATTCAACTCTTGGGGCCAATTCAGTGAAACTTAGCGCCCACCCGTCTTGTGTGAAACATATGTTCCAATTCGGGAAGACGGGTGGATAGCGCCGGCGCTAAATTTTACTGAATAGGTTGCCACATGTGTTGAATAATTAAGTTTTTAAAAATTGCGCTTTTCTCTCTCATATCAGTTGAATAATGTTATCATTATTCAACTATTGTAGAAAAAGGTCCTTTACATCACTATTTCAGTTAACCTCAACTTACTCTTTCGAAAATGGTGCAGAAAACTAGGACTTAGGCACCAAATATAGGGCGAATTTTTTTAAAAAGTGTCAGTTTAGGCGAATCCCTCCAGATAATCGTCAGATTACTAGAGAGCACGTTTAGAACGTCAGTAGGAAGCATATACATATATCTTAATCTGACGCGCTCGAGTATTTCAAAATGACGATTTTTTTTGCACACTCTGATAAGGGCCACGAGTTTGCGTCACCTCCAAATCGTCAGATTATTGAATGAGAGCTTATTTTAGGTTCACTTAACATTCCCTTAGAAAATCTGACGCGCTCGATTAATTTTTTTTTTTTTTTTCATTTTCAACCCTTACGTACGACCACCCCCACCATGCAAACTGTCAGATTAACACGCATACTTCATTAAAAATACGGAGGCAATTGATGCTGTAAATATCTGACGCGCTCGAGAATGTCCATACAACAGTTTTTTTTTTACATTTTTGAAAGTCTATAGCCGCTCCCCCCACCGATGAAAAGGTGTGCATCATATGACAATTTTATCTTTTTATCATATAAGCTTTGCAACCCAATAGATCTCTACGACGCTCGAGTAAATCCCCATTTAGCATCGTGGGCTCCCCTACTATAACAAATTTTGATACGAAGTTTTTCACAAAGGTATCGTCTCTCCACAATAATTTATTTTATTATCTAGGACCGGTTTCGACCTACTCTAGGTAATTTTCAACTGCGAATATAATAACATCGAGAAAACACATAAAATGCAAACAAAACAAATGAATAACAATTAATAAATACCTGCTTCTAAAGAGATTATGTGCGGGGGAACCCCTTGTCAACCGATATAAACACGAGACCTCACCATTATGAAATAAAATTTTTGATCGGTACACCTTCTTTCACGTTCATTCGGACGTAATCTATTACAAGGAGTAGGGGGGAGAAGGAGCATTCATTCCTTTCATTCAAGCAAAGGGCTGAGTTATTGAGCTCTCTGTATACAAACAGATTTTCCAGCTTGTTAATGTAGCTCGTTTGGTTTACCGAGATTAGAATCTGGGCCTTATGCCCATTCCCGTCATTGCACGCGCTTATATGAGCAAAAAGTGCCGAGTCCGGCCTCCTTAAATGCTCCGTCTGTCCACAGTAGATCGCTCCGCAGCCACCACACTCCAACCTATATATACCGCTCCTCTCACTAACTGGGCACTTATCCTTGCCTCGGCTTATGACGCCTGCCAAGGAATTACCGCTCCTGAATGCGGTTCGGTATACATGTGCCCGAAGGACCCTGGCCAACCTTGTAGATAAGCTCCTCTTCAAACTTTTGGAACTAACTACAACCAATCACTTTTGCAGTCTCTTTTAATTGTCGAATGCATTTCGGGCACAACTGTGACCCCTCATCAGCAACTGACACCTTCTACTGCAAGTAACGCAACTCCGTAAGTAACTGCAAGTAACTGAGTTGCGTTACTTGCAGTAGAAGGTGTCAGTTGCTGATGAGGGGTCACAGTTGTGCCCGAAATGCATTCGACAATTAAAAGAGACGGCAAAAGTGATTGGTTGTAGTTAGTTCCAAAAGTTTGAAGAGGAGCATTCGCAGAGGGACAACCGATATAAGGAGGTGGATTCCATTGTAGATAAGCCATCAATGTATGGAAGGTGTATCCAACTTCTAACTGTCGTCCGATGTTGATCCAAACCCGGATTAATCCGAAGGAGGAGTTGCCGTTTTTTTCTTTTTACGGACGATCCTATCTACGATCGATGGATCGAACCCATTGGCTTCAGCAATGTGGCGAATACTCTGTACCTCCTTGGTATACTCCGAATTATCGAGTGGGTAGCGAAGCAATCGATGGACCAATGCATTGAATGCGGCATATCGATGAGTTACGAATTACGAGATCCGTAGCGGTCGGTTTCCAGTAAATGCCATACGTGATCTCCAAGCCCCGTCGTCTGATCGCAAGGTCCAGAAAATTGAGCTGGCCATCCGTTTCCTTCTCCATTGTAAAGTTGATGCACTGCAGGCGTGAATTGAGGTATTCCAGGAACTCGGCGAGTTCCTCCATCGAACCTTCCCAAACAACCAACGTATCGTCGACGTAGCTAGAGAACCTTTAAAACACAGGTACTGCAATACGGATTTCAGCGCCATATTTGGTCCCTCAGACTTTAGGGTAAACACAATATCATGAATGAAAAAATTGTCATCGTAACAGCAAACAAACGCGGAGCGCGGTCGAAATAAATAAAAATATCCTTCTTGTCAATGAGATCAGGTGATAATTATAATCATACGAGGGACCAAGTATGGCGCCGATTTGCGTGTTGCAGTACTCGTGTTTTATAGTGCCTTAACGTAGCGAGTCCACATACTGACATAACGTCTGTAAGGGTTCCTCGGGGCTAAGATAAAATATCTTTCGAATTGATCCATAAAAAGCTCCGCGCAAAATGACGAAATTGCGCAGCCCATTGCAACACCTGTATTCTGTTTGTAAAATTTATTATTAAATTGAAGGTAACTCTGGTCCAGGCTCATTTTGAAAATGTTCGAAAGCTCCTCCTTTAACAAAGGATTCACTGGGGCATTATCCAGCCTCTTATTGAGTATCGTCAATACAATATCATGAAATTTCATATCATGATGAAATTTTGATACGGTAACTTGGTGAAATTAGAATATTTCTAGAAATTGTATCTCTTCCCTTCCTCTCTTGTGTCTTGTCCTTCGGAAATACAGAAACGGGCCGTGCTGAAAGAAACAGCACTTAGGCCCGTGCCGTGTTCTCGACCGGAGCCGAACTGGGGAAATGGCGACCAGTCGGCCACTCATGAGAGCGGTAGTTGGGGAGGGGGTTTGCGGATTGTGAAAAATCTCGCCCAGAGTCCCATAAAATTTGAGCCTGGAGAGCCCGGCTGGGAGAAGTTCTCATGCTCGTGGGGAAGGAGCGTTTCTCAAGAGGAACGAATGATGCAGTGAGGAAATAGACAAGGAAGATGATGGACTGCCAGACACGTGCAACACCAGGTTACCGGCCCGTTAGTGACCGTCAGCGGATGTATTGACTGCCCTCGGTGTGGACCACGCGAAAATGGGCGTTGTCAGGTGAGACTGCGGGTGGCGGACGGGTACTCTGAAAAGAGTATAGAGTTTCACTCTGCATTGGCATCCAACTACGACAATGAATAGGTTTATCGTTCCCCTAGAGAGGAGGAAATGTAAAACTGGAAGTTGATGCCCGAGCTTGAGAGAACTGGAGGGACCCAGGAATCTGGACTCGAGTTTTTTTTCCTGCTTGCCCAACCTTGGGCAAACGTGGTGAATCGACGTGCTGAAATTTTGTTGGATAGCTGGGACGCGCTGCTTGTTGAGGAGGAGGGATTCCAGCTTGTTAACGTTGATCAGTATAAAGTGGGCAGTGGAAAATAATATATGCATGGCTGTTTAGGTTTGGTTTGAATTGCAAGGGCTCGTATCACAATCACGGGGCTTGCAAAAGCTTGTTGTATGCCCTCTATGAATTCGAGAGGTTGCTCACTACTCCACATCATAATAAACTTGGGAGCAAAAATTAGAACTCAATAGGTCTGTTTCAGCAAGACTGCGAGGCATTTCGAAACATAGTTATAAACGATTTAAAACAAAGCAGCCGAATAAATTAAATTAAGATAAAGCAATATGTGCGAGTACAATATTAATGAAATCGACAGTCCCTCAAAAACTCCGAAACCTTACTCCTGAAAGCATGTATAGGCCGTTCCCAAATGGGTCAATGCCAGTAAAATTAAACAATTGTGCAATATTCACGAGGGACTTTGAACAGGAAATATTCGTTTTACCCAGCGAGACAGCAAATAGATCAAATCAAAAGACGAGAAAGCCAGAAAAAGCTATATAAAAAATAGGTTCTTCAATTCCTGACCATCGCGCAACATGAATCCGAGAATCCCATTTCCGTTGGGACGCAAAAATATTCAAAAAATAAATACTAACCCGCAAAACATGATATTCCAGACACAAAAGGTCCGTTCCATTGTTTTGCTAGTGCTAAACTAGTGTAGAAAACCATGTTATTTCATAGACTTATTCTGAAAAATTGAATGAGACCTGCCCCCTAATCTGTAACTCTTAACGCGCGCGTTAGCGAAATAAACAAGGTGAATAATTGAAAGTAATCAGCTGAGAAATTTTGCTAACGCACGCGTTAGGAGTCACAGATTAGGGGGGCAGATGACTTTCTTCAAAAGTGTAGCACTCGCGAAACAATGGAACTGACCTAAAGAGTCGATTCTAGCCCGACTCAGACGAGACTCACGCGATATTCATTTCTAGACTCAAAGAATCTACTCAAAGAGCCTCAGTGTGGACAAGAGTCTAGACAAAAGAATCAAAAATATGAATCCGCAACACATGATATTCAAGCAAAAAAGAATCGAGTCTATTCTGACTCACGCGGGATTCATTTCTAGACGCAAAGAATCGACTCAAAGAGTCCCAATATCAGGGCCGGATCATGGTGGGGGGGGGGGACTACCGGGGCTATAGCCCTGGGCGGCAAAATGATGGAAATATTTTTAGGCGAGAAAGGGGGATAAGACAAATTGAACCAGAAGAGATGAAAAGAGAAAGAAAATAAATGTTTTTCTCTCTCAATCTCTCTCATTTTTCCCCTCATTTCTTACTGCGTGCCCGTACTAAGAGGGCTCTCCCACGCACCGCCAGGGCGCCAGGTACGCTCAAACCAAGGAGTATAAAACATATTAACATAAGAGAGTTAACAGAGGAGTGGGGGACGAGGACAGAACAGCTAGCGCTGTCTCGTTTTCGCAGTGGACAACAGAAGCCATACGCGCTTGCGCGTTGGTGCTTCCCCCCTCACCAGTCCCCTCAAATTCTCATCATTGGAGCAATAATCCTCCAATTTCCTTGTTCCCGAGTGAAATAGTGATTCAATGGTGTAAACATAGCCATTTCATTTTAGTCAAAAACAAATAAAACAGCATAATTTGCTCCAAAGAAACTCTTCTTTTGCCAACAGGAATTATCTCACCTCAAGTCTTCAGTAGTTTTTGTCCCTTACCTTTACACAAAACCTCTAACGAATAAAGGGAAGAGAATGACTCCACAATTCCGAACTTCTAATAATAGCATTATTTATTTGATTCACGTAAATAAGTTCAATTATTAGATGCATAGACATTAACATGAGAAATTGCAAATTTATCCAATGCCTAGCACAACCAACTTCTGAATGCCGATATTATACTTTATACAAACTGAAATGAAATAGGTAGGTAATTATTATTTTTCGACGCGCTAAGTGATGAACAGAGATACAATTGGTGAAAACCCAAATTCCGATAGAGAAGGAAAATTAACTGAACTGGGAACTCTACAAGTTACATGAATAAGAAACAGAAAGACGGACTTCGGTTTTCTTCAGACTTCACACTTGAACGATGAAAAGTAAAGAAAACGTGTTACCATCTTCTGTCTCTCCCTCTTTCAAAATACCCCACACCCCACAGTTTTTTGCCAATCTCGTTGGCCGATGGTGGCGAAGTCTTCTTTTCGCAGTTAGAACCATGTCGTTACATTGAAAACCTAGTTTACGTTTTTTCTCAATTTTTGCCACTAATGAGCGATGTTTCCAACTTTTAAACATGAATTAGTGCTTTTCTCAACTTTAGATGCGGATTTGCCGGAACTACACACCAGCGTTTTTTTCTTAATTTTGGCCAGGAAGTCGGATCAAAAACCACGCATTGACACGTTTTCACGAATGAGCGCTTTTTCTCAATTTTAGCCGGGAATATTAGAGTTTTTCAAAGCGTTTAGCCGAGTAATAGCCCGCAGAACAGCGAAAATTGAGCGTTTCTTCTTAATTTTAGACGTAGACTTGCCCGTAAGCTTGCTCAGAGAAAAGAACTGCGCACATGGGCCTCGATAGGCTATTGCCGACGACTCCTTATGGGTGCGTTTTTGGCTGAGGATGGTTAGGAAGGACCTGAAACTCACCTACTAAAACCCTCGGCGAGTTACGCAAAAATGGCCAAAAATTTAAATCCTTGGGGGTTTCGACCCGGCACCCGGGGAATCCATTAATCGAATAAACGAGCCGTTAAGAAGAGCGTCCATCTCCGATGCCACCGTTTTTGGACAGCCCCTTCCCTTCCTGGCAGAATGGTTCCTGGCGACGACGTTGACACACTCAATGACTCAAAAGTAGCACTGACACTGAGGTCATTATTTTGAACCTTGGTCACCACACGGCACGGATTATTCCCAGAAGTATACAAATCGAATTCGAATTGAAGGCAGAATCGAATATTTAGTCACAAAAACTGCTGGTCACCTGATTTGTTCTATTCTCCTAGACTGATATATGGAATAAAAATCGTCGGATGGGGCCAAAGCGTTGTCCAAGTGGATACCACATCCATCCTCCATCCATGAGCACGAAACTTAAAACTCCTCATTCTGCCATGCTTAAGCTTTTCGGGGGTCCTCTCAGAACAGGGGCGCGGGGAGGTCTGTCCCCCTTGATACTATAGGTACCTCGGCATGCTCTGAGCGGGATTGAAACCGCCGACATGTCAACTTTCTGGAATGGCCGTCCACTCAAGGTTTTTTCGCCAGGTTGAAGAAACATAGTGATTCCACAAGTCTTGGATGAAGTTGGCCGGGGGGGAGGGGGTAGACGCATGGGCGGCAAAAAACAAATTAGCCCCGGAACGGCGAAAAGCAAGATCCGGACCTGCCCAGTGTGTACTAGGCTTTGAACAAGTCTCAAGCAAATTTAATCGCTAAAGAGTCTTAATGAAAGTCATAAAATTTAAAGTGCGTGAACGTGAAATGTGAAATGAAATGAAGTGAATGAATGAAGTGAAAGTGAGTGAGTGAATGAAGTGAACGTGAAATGTGTGAGAACAACGGTCGAGCATTGGGGATAAATTATGCCAGCTCTTGGTTTGCTTTTTTCTTACGAAATAAGTCCTCTTTGAATTTTAAACGTCACGACATCAAAAAGTTATAAGTTAAACAAACTTCCAGGAGGTAGCTCGTGACAGGGACGCCATTTACCAAAGCAATGCGTACTGCAATACTAATTGTCATTTACCCTTTTCAGGCATTTGTCATTTTAGACTCACTGCGCATCAACGCCTATCATCTAAATTCTGTCACGAAAGTTGATAAATATCCGAGAAAGTTTTAGAAATCAGTTTGAATCACGGGTAGTCATTTATCATCCTCCCTCGATTTTTCCTGGCCATCAACACCCTAGCTCCACCACCACCCACACGATCTTTGTCATGCTCATCATAGATCTCCACCTTTTCAACCCTCCCCTTCAACCCATTGTACTTGTTTGCGTGATAATGAAAGAAAATACGAGAGAAACGCACGCTTTTCATGAATAATCTTCGCCTGTTCTTTCAGAAATTATATCGAAATGAAATGTGAAGTTGAAAAGACAATCGAAAAAGGCTTGGGGCCTCGTACCACGGAACCGTCCGCGTACAAATCAATCTGCAATTAAGTTCGCGTTTGATATTCACTTAATTCCACAGTCTGGGTTTTGTCGCGGACGGCAGCTGCGAAATAGCACTTTCTCACTTTAAGCTTCGAATTAGCGATTTTTCTCAATTTTAACCGCGAATTAGAGTTTTTTATTATTTTTAGTCGCGAATTAGCGACTTTTTTCACTCTCAGGGAAACGTTTCTCACTCGATCTCTCTGTAAATTAGCGCCTTTTCACAATTTTCGCCACGAAGTTGCCTTCATCAGAAAGTGCCAAGTACACTAAGCTTAGCGTTTATTTAAACTAAGCTTTCACGTAATAAAACTGCGTTTTTCGGGCTAAAAAGACGCCAGGAAAATTAGCCTGGAAACAAGGAAATTCCACGAATATACATATACCTACTGTAAATTTAATGAAAAATTTGGATTTTTGGCCTAATAAATTGTAATTTTGCACAAAGTGACATACTTTATTCAAAACACGGTGGGGTGGGCGAGACCGGAGGGTTTAAAGCTGAGCTTCTCAGATTCTTGCTTCTCCAATGCCGTCTGCCACTGCCAGTGTAGAAAACTGATTATTTTACCCCAATAGTACAGTTTTTACTCAAAAAATGACGGTTTATCGGTAAAACTGATAATTTTGTCTAGAACTGACGAATTAAAAACAAAACCTGGTGGTGAATCTATCCCAAAAAGGACGATTTTACTCCAAAACTGACGATAAAAAAAATTGAGGAGTTTACGCGTTACGTTCAGAGGTCTACGGTCTACCCCAAAATTGAAGACTCCGCTACACAACAGTCGATTTTACCACAAAACTAAATTTGGCGATGTTATCCCAAAACTTACTTTATTTTATCCCGAAAACTTTCGATGTTACCACCGCCACAAGAATGGCGAGTTTAAGACCAAAATGGAAATATCACCACAAAACTGGCGATTTTATATTTTTTTTAGCGGGCGAAATCCGAGAAGTTGGGTTTTTAGTGAGACGGTCCTGCGAAGATAGTTTTTTGTACAGCACAAATGTTTATACTTGAGATCCAGTGATTGGTTTCAAGGTTTTTCCATTTTGGTTGGGTGGGGGAGGTGGGCAACTTCACGGACCTTCCTCGGAAAGCCAAAACTGACTGCACCGCACCGTATTAAAGGAAAATTTTCTCTACAGGAACTCAAAACGGTATGGAAACTGTAAAATTTCCCCTTCCGCACCCAGAAACTGACTGTTCAGCCTGAAAGAGGTCCGAAGCTGGAGTTTTTTCTCAAAATTTCGAATGTTTCCGAATCATCAATAGACTCAATGGACAACTGATTGACAACTGTGGTGGGATTGTCCCAATTTACTTCACGTTTTAATCCGTATGGACAAAATATCACGTTTATTGACCAAAGTGTCATTCTGTAAGGCATAATTCTGAAGTTTTACACATTGAAAGGCTACTCCCACAGTGTAGTATAGGTAAATGGTGAGGAGTTTTTGAATAGAAAATCAGGATGTAGGTGGTAAAGTGTAAGTTCCCTCCCTGTTTTTACGATAAAACTATCTTTTTTGTCCGAAAAGTCAGATTATAGGAACGACTTGACAGATTCCAGGCAAAATAGGGCCGTTACCATGCGCGGTCATCGTG
Organism: Corythucha ciliata; assembly: GCA_038030265.1. Taxonomy (NCBI): domain Eukaryota; kingdom Metazoa; phylum Arthropoda; class Insecta; order Hemiptera; family Tingidae; genus Corythucha; species Corythucha ciliata. Next base: position 32,338,606 of record CM075943.1, read on the forward strand.
GTGACATGGACTTAATTGATCCTTGCATTGTCGTACAACAAGTCGCTGGAGCAAAGTTACCTTTTCTGCGGAGGTCGTTATATTGTTTGCTCCCTTTTATTTTGTCAGACATCCTGTCTGAGCAATCTTGTTTACTTAAATATCTTGAATGTATGCAATACGTTAGTTTCAAAGGAGTCCAACTTGATTTATTGTATTTGACTACTTATATAAAGCAAGATAAAGTGCAGCTCGACTTATGATATAGTAATGATTTTTTAACTTTCAACCAAATTATTCGAAGCGAATTCTTTGATGGCTTATTTTTCTATTCAACAATTGACAGTGATCGATCACCCTCTTTTGGGATTGTTCGAGCTTGAACTCCTGAAAAAAAAAGCCTCTCCCTCCACATCAAGTTATCAATGCCAACACTATACATTCATTAATGTTTTTTAAATATCTTCTCACTTGATCGTTTCTACTAAGGTTAGAACCTAAATTATTTATCCATATTTAAGAATGATGCCGGCGATTACAAGTAATTTGTACCCGGGAATACGTATCTCGGTAACTGTGTGAAGTCGTGAAGTGTTTAGAATCATCCACCAGAGAAAAGTTTATTGCGGTTGCTAGAAAACCACCCCTCAAAGACCTCAAAGTGGGGTGAAAGATTGGGAGGAGAGAGCGACTAGTTCGACTCCCAGAACTCTGTACGACGCCAATGTAGACTCAAGTATTTTTCAAGCTTGTTCGGGACGCGAACCGGCGTCGTTATGCACTCGCGATGGGAAGCCAGTCAACGTCCCCTGTTTGTCCGAACAGTTTGGGCAGGTGGAGCTCGACACGCTATTCTATCTGACGATGATCCGGCAGCAACATCGAGTAAAAGTCGTTTAAGATCGAGCCAGCGACCCAAAAGGAACAGGCAACAGATAAAGTCGCGTAGCGCTCCGCCCGAGAGACATTCGAACGAATCGGTTCTAGAAAGTATATCGGTTTGTGGTCTGGACTCATCTTACGGGTTCTCCGAAAGAGTCTATCAATGGCTTGAAGCAGAGGGTAAAACAAAGCCACCATCGCCACTTCAACGAAATGACTGTTGGGAACAGTCGGACCAGGTTTCAGGCAAAGAGTCAATTCTAGCTCCTACGCCTCTGAAATGCCTCAATTTGAAATTTATTTGCTCAACTTCGGGAGACGAAAGTCAAGTAGGTAGCCCTTATTTCACACCTACTGCGAGAATATCGTCGTCAACAACGTATGCGGTATACAACAAAGAGCATCGATTCATTTCGAGACCCAGAACCGGAAACAGCACTGTGTCATTTTCAAAGCGACCCCAGTTACATATTTTTCTGCCAACTGTTCTCCCTAACTGTCAGACGCAGGAAGCTTGAACTTTATCGCCCCCTTCATTAAACCGATAATTTATAATTTTATTTAATCGATTGAAATCAGCTGTAAGACAAAATATTTTGAAATAAAAGAAGTATTGTTTTTCTCCTAACGATCAACTCCTATTTGTTACTGGGTTCCCAATATTAAGTAGTATATCCTGTAAAAGTATGCATTAAAGAAACAAAAAACTCAACAAACTCAACAAAAGGGGATTCATCCGGAACAAATTAAGTCTGGTCGCCACCCTTGGTTTGTTGTAGATGAGACGATCCTATACCACCCAATGCTAGCGAGAAAATGCCCTAAAAATATTTCTTTGGAGCTAAAAAAAACTCAACTCGGAAATGCGTTTCTGGTGAGAGTCTTATTTTATTTTTTGTCTTTACTATCTCCTTCTGTTACCATTGATTTGGGCCTCAGATGTTGCGTGTTCAATAGGAGAATGGGAATTGGCGACACACGCACGACAGACCTTCTGCCTCAGAGTAGAGAAAGGGGTACGAAGGGGTTTCTTGAGAGAGAGCGCGTGAAAGAGAAAACCAGAAAATGCAGGTCTTTAGCCTTGCGTGCTCTAAGTGAGGATTGGAAGAATAATGCGTTGTCATTATTTTCTATTCCACCCTCTTTCAATTTGTATTTATTTACTTATTTATAATTATGACTCATTTGGTGTTGTTGGATATTTTGGGCCTTTTGAGAAACATGCTGAGCATCCCGAAAAAAAAATATGTGCGACCATCAGGGCGAGACCAATAGTGCATTTTTTGAATGAAATGCACTAAAAAAACACTGCGGCGAACTGTAAGCTGAGTCGTTTTTAATTTTGAGTCGTATACAACTCGCACGTCGTTTTCAATACGTCTATAGTCATATCCAACTATCACACGCTCTACTCAATCCTTGAGAATATTAAAAATATTTAAATATATTAAAAATATTTAAAGGAGAGCAGTAATTCCAAGATGGCACTTTGATTTATAAATTGAAAGCGAGAATCCAGCGGTGGATCTACACTGAGCACGCAAGTCGAACTTGGCCTGATTAATAGTGCAGATAAACTCCTGAGTAATCGAAGTAGGTATTTACTCTTTTCAAAAAGTGATAAGTGAATAATATTTTCACCAAACATTCCAAGCCTTCTCGACGGAATGTCGGAAGGCCCCCCCCCCCTCCCAGAAGTAATGATGTTGAGACCATGATTTGTTTCATTAAGACGAAAGTCAAGTAGGTAGCCCTTATTTCACACCTACTGCGAGAATATCGTCGTCAACAACGTATGCGGTATACAACAAAGAGCATCGATTCATTTCGAGACCCAGAACCGGAAACAGCACTGTGTCATTTTCAAAGCGACCCCAGTTACATATTTTTCTGCCAACTGTTCTCCCTAACTGTCAGACGCAGGAAGCTTGAACTTTATCGCCCCCTTCATTAAACCGATAATTTATAATTTTATTTAATCGATTGAAATCAGCTGTAAGACAAAATATTTTGAAATAAAAGAAGTATTGTTTTTCTCCTAACGATCAACTCCTATTTGTTACTGGGTTCCCAATATTAAGTAGTATATCCTGTAAAAGTATGCATTAAAGAAACAAAAAACTCAACAAACTCAACAAAAGGGGATTCATCCGGAACAAATTAAGTCTGGTCGCCACCCTTGGTTTGTTGTAGATGAGACGATCCTATACCACCCAATGCTAGCGAGAAAATGCCCTAAAAATATTTCTTTGGAGCTAAAAAAAACTCAACTCGGAAATGCGTTTCTGGTGAGAGTCTTATTTTATTTTTTGTCTTTACTATCTCCTTCTGTTACCATTGATTTGGGCCTCAGATGTTGCGTGTTCAATAGGAGAATGGGAATTGGCGACACACGCACGACAGACCTTCTGCCTCAGAGTAGAGAAAGGGGTACGAAGGGGTTTCTTGAGAGAGAGCGCGTGAAAGAGAAAACCAGAAAATGCAGGTCTTTAGCCTTGCGTGCTCTAAGTGAGGATTGGAAGAATAATGCGTTGTCATTATTTTCTATTCCACCCTCTTTCAATTTGTATTTATTTACTTATTTATAATTATGACTCATTTGGTGTTGTTGGATATTTTGGGCCTTTTGAGAAACATGCTGAGCATCCCGAAAAAAAAATATGTGCGACCATCAGGGCGAGACCAATAGTGCATTTTTTGAATGAAATGCACTAAAAAAACACTGCGGCGAACTGTAAGCTGAGTCGTTTTTAATTTTGAGTCGTATACAACTCGCACGTCGTTTTCAATACGTCTATAGTCATATCCAACTATCACACGCTCTACTCAATCCTTGAGAATATTAAAAATATTTAAATATATTAAAAATATTTAAAGGAGAGCAGTAATTCCAAGATGGCACTTTGATTTATAAATTGAAAGCGAGAATCCAGCGGTGGATCTACACTGAGCACGCAAGTCGAACTTGGCCTGATTAATAGTGCAGATAAACTCCTGAGTAATCGAAGTAGGTATTTACTCTTTTCAAAAAGTGATAAGTGAATAATATTTTCACCAAACATTCCAAGCCTTCTCGACGGAATGTCGGAAGGCCCCCCCCCCCATACTTCGGGGAAGGGTTGGTGGACCCTTTCAATGTCATCCTGGGAACGCCGCGAGAAAGTGAGCTCCCATCCACAGGAAAAAAAAATTCACAAACATGAGGATGACCCTCCTTCAGAAAAAGGGCAAAACAAAAAAATTTCGCTCCGGTAGCTGGCGGTCGGAACGAGTGCATTTCATTTCGTACACGGATACCCTAAGCCTTCCCAGAAGTAATGATGTTGAGACCATGATTTGTTTCATTAAGCCGAACTTCTTCCTCTATTTTCACCACCCTCTCTTCAAAATGTCGAAAAGTTTCGGTAGTTTTCCAAGGGCTTTGTTATATTAAATTTTATAATACCCGTACCCGTATTTTATAATACCTAAACGTGTGAATTTAACCGATTTTTTTGAAATTTCACCCTCCTCAAAGTTTTCGATAAATCTCAATGGAACCCAGGGCTTTCGTTACATTAAATTATTGAGTAGAATTTTAGAGCGCTAAGATGAACTAGTGAAGTTCAACGCTATTTTTACACTTCCACACCGGAAGGACCACCCCCACTACCTTGACTTTTTCGAAAAATTAAAATGGGAATCAAAGGCTACTATAACATGGAATGTACGTACCGAATATAATGCTTCTAGAATCAACAGGTGATTTGTAGTGATTTTTTGACCATTTCAAGCCCTATCCCCCCCCCCATCCTCTACCAATTTGTCTCAAATGCAGTACCGACCTGGGTCTCATGACTTCTGATTTTTGTGCCAAAACGCGTTCCGCTAAATTAATTTCTTCGAGAGTTATCGTGCTAACAAGACCACACACTTACTTCCACCCTGGGGGCACCCCCCCTCCCCCTTGACTTTTTCAAAAAATTAAAATTGAAATCAAAGGCTAGTCTAATGAGGAGTATTCGTACCGAATATAACGCATCTAGAATCAACTGGTGATTTGTAGTGATTTTTTGACCATTTAAAACCCTATTATTCCCCCCTCCACCTTGACCGATTTGGCCCAAATGCAATACCGACTGGGGTCTTATGGCCACTGATTTTTGCGCCAAAGCGCGTTCCGCTAAATTAATTTCTTCGAGCGTTATCGTGCTAACAAGACCACAGACTTACTTCCACCCCGGGGGCATAACCCCCTCCACCTTGACTTTTTCAAAAAATTAAAGTTTTGTTCCGACAGCAGCGTGACGGGAAAAGTGCATTTCATTCATGCGACAATCGAGTCAAACCTCATAAGTTAGAACGAGATCAATCAATTATGAATGGCATTTAGGCCGTGGTATAGAAAGTCAAAATAATATAATCGTGTTTCTTTTTACCGCAGGCCCCTTTTTTGGCACCAACTGAGGGGGAACAAAATTATGAAAATGAAAAATGAAACAGAGTCGGTTTGGTTGCCTACACGATTTGGGAAGGCGGACTCTTGTTAGAGGAGTTATTTGCAATTAAAATCTTTATCCCGGCCTAAATTTCATTCATAATTGATTGATCTCGTTCTAACTTATGAGGTTTGACTCGATTGTCGCATGAATGAAATGCACTTTTCCCGACAGGCTGCTGTCGGAACAAAACTTTTTTCAGATTACCTACGTTAATTTTCAGATCAGTTACATTAGGTTAAATGGTATGTCACAATTTCATCATTGCGAATGCGGAGTGCCTGGGTTCGAATCTGTAGCATCATCCAGTCCTATGACTCCCATAGCAACGGGAGAAACTTGATATAAACATTTATTCGAATAAAAAGACTTGAAGTGTTCTTCCTATTTGAATGCAGTTGCAAATTATTTAGAGATAATTATCGTAAGGCAGTAACACTACATGGTGCCAAGGTGTGAAAAATGAACAAAAAAGGAACGATAAGTCCTCATTCGACAGTCCAACACCAACAGCAACAAATGAACTCGTTTAGCTGCCCACCACCGGACTTCTTTTCTTTTAAAAGTAATGACTGGCCGGCGAGGTTCAAACGTTTTGAACGTTATCGGCTTGCATCAGGACTGGATTCTCGACCGGAAGAGACACAGGTCAGTGCTCTAGTCTACTACATGGGCGATAAAGCCGAAATTATTCTTGATTCTTTCAATTTATCAAGTCGTGAGGGGAAATCTTACTCAGCTGTTGTCAAAAATTTCGATAATTATTTTCTAAAAAGACGTAACGTTATTTTTGAGCGTGCGAGATTCAATAAAAGAGATCAGATGATTGGGGAGCCAGTTGAGAACTATATTCTAGCTCTCCACGATTTAATTCGGACGTGTAACTTCGGCCCCCTTTGCGATGAGTTGCTTCGAGACAGGCTAGTTATCGGTATTCGCGATAACAATCTGTCAGAATCCCTTCAAAACGATCCAGATTTGACTTTAGAGAAGGCAATCAATAGAATTCGTCAGTCCGAAGAAATAAAACACCAGCAGTCGCTCTTAAAAAACACAGAACATCCTCTCGAAGACAACGGCTTGGAGGTTGCTGGCATTCAGAGTAGTAGGGCATGTAAATGCAAAATAACAAAACAAGAGAACTCGAGTACCTCGAAAAAATCATGCTGGTTCTGCGGTAAAAGTTTCCATAAGCGCGACGACTGTAAAGCCCTCAAATCAATATGCCATTTTTGCGGCAAAAAGGGTCACTTTTCATCAGTCTGTAGAAAAAGAAAAAGAAAAAAGTTGTCACCGTTCGTCGTGACAACGGTGACGAAAGCGATCCGGGAATAGCTATGGCTTCCCTTGAACGCATAGCGCTCAATTCTTTGGAAGAGAAAGCTAACGAATTCGAAATTGGTATTTATGTTAACAATTCTCATATAAAATTTCGAGTTGACACGGCAGCTGACGTAACCTGTATTCCAAAAAAAATGTTCAATTCATTAGAAACAGGCATAAATTTGAAAAAATACAACGGTAGAATCGAACACGCCGGTAATCAAAAACTAAATTGCGCGGGTACCTTTTCCGCGACCCTAAAACTGAACAAGCTATCATCACGCGAAGAAATATTTGTCAACGAAGGGTTAAAGAAGCCTCTTTTAGGGATATCCGCGATTCGCAATCTCGACGTCCTTCGCGTTTTGACTCAGATCAATTCTCTCTCCGAATTTGGTAAAGACGTGAAAAACAAATTCAAATCCCTGTTTTCTGAAATACCAAAAATTATAAAGGGAGACCCATACTCGATCCGAATAAAAGCAGACGCAGCACCCTACGCCGTCACGACGCCATGTCGCATTCCTCTTCCTTTATTCACTCAGGTCAAAGAAGAGATTGAAAATATGACACGACAAGGCATTATTTCTCGTATAACAGAGGGAACGGAGTGGTGTTCACCGATGGTCGTTGTTCCAAAACAAAACAATACGGTCAGGATATGCGTGGATTATACAAATTTAAATGAACACGTCATTCGAGAAAGGCTCATTCTGCCCTCCACAGAAGAAACATTGGCGAAAATAGGAGAAGCCAGATTTTTTTCAAAATTAGATGCGAGAGCTGGGTTTTGGCAGATTCCATTATCAGATGATACCAAACATACGCAACATTCATCACGCCATTCGGGCGCTACGTTTTCAATCGTTTACCTTTTGGTATCAGCTCGGCGCCAGAACATTATCAAAGGCGTATAATCGACATTCTTGATGGCGTGAAAAACTGCGCTAATCTTATGGACGACGTGATTGTATGGGGTAAAAACAATGAGGAACACGACGAAGCACTTAATGAAGTTCTACAACGCTTCCAAAACCACAACGTGACACTAAATATCGATAAGTGCGTCTTTTGTGAAAGAGAGGTCTCTTTTTTAGGTCATATAATTAACGAAAAAGGCATGATACCTGATCCTAATAGGACAGCTGCAATCCAAAAAATTGATTCTCCTAAAAACATCAATGAACTAAGACGATTCCTCGGGATGTACAATTATTTGACGACATGTGTAAAAAACAGCGCAGAAGTATCCAAACCTCTACTGGATCTACTGAAGAAAAATAATGAATTTCGATGGGGCTACTTTCAAGAGCAGGCATTCCAAAAAATGAAAAATCTTGTCACCGACGCGCCCGTGCTGCAGCTGTACGATCCCAATTATGAGACTAGGATTTGTACAGACGCTTCTTCATTCGCCTTAGGTGCTGTACTCGAGCAAAAGAAAGTGAATCAAAACTTTAAACCAGTCATGTACATCTCACGAGCCTTATCTCAAACGGAGGTAAATTACTCCCAGATTGAGAAAGAGGCATTAGCTGTAACCTGGGCCTGTAAGCGACTAAGTCTTTACCTCATAGGCAGACAGTTTTCGGTGATAACAGATCTCAAGCCTCTCGTGTCTGTCCTAGGTCGGAAACCTATCTATGATCTATCACCCCGCCTTCAACGACTTCGACTGCTTTTACAGGCGTACGACTTCAAGATAACTCATTTGCCAGGGAAATTACTATATGTTCCTGAACCTACAGGTAGACGACGACGAAAACGATCTTTCCGAAGATCTACGCATGTACGTCGAATTAGTCCGACAAAACATACCGATTTCAGACGTATTACTCTCGAATATAAAACATGAGACCAGAAAAGACACTGTTCTGCAGTCCATCATCAATTTCGTAACAAATGGATGGACAGTTAATGACAAATCAAACATATTTTACAAATTCCGTGAGGATCTTTTTTTTAAAGACGGCCTGCTGACTCGAGGGAATCGAATCGTGATACCTAAAACTCTACGTCAAAAAATATTAGGAAAACTACATGATGGTCACCTGGGGGTCAGCAAATGCAGATCGTTAGCAAATGCAACTGTTTGGTGGCCAAATATATCAGTGGACAATGGCGGAATGGTGTCAAATTGTGAGACATGTTTGAAAACGAAAACTGTACCAACAGAACCTCTAATCCCTTCAGACTTCCCTTCTCTGCCGTGGTCGGTCCTTGGCTGTGATTTTTTTTGGTTCGGTGGAAAAGAATACCTCGTTACTCAAGATTACTACTCGAGATACATCGACATCACTTTGATGAGATCTTCAACATCAGCGTCAGTAATCAATCACCTAAAAAAATTGTTCGCTCAGTTCGGCATTCCTCACCAAATAAGATCGGACAACGGACCACAATTTAGAAGCCACGAATTTCTAACTTTTGCGACCTCTTGGGGAGTCGAGCTCGTCACAAGCAGCCCACATTACCCTCGTTCAAACGGTCTAGCTGAATCGGCGGTAAAGACAGCCAAAGGGATTTTGACTAAATGCAAAGACATCGAAGCTGGGGGTCAACCATGAGCTAGCGTAAAAATACCGTCAAAACGCGGTATCTATGGCGTTATAACATTATTTGTGATAGAGCGACCTTAGTTACCGCTTGTGTTAATTTTTTAACGCTAGCTCATGGTTGACTCCCTGGACTTTTATCATACAGGTCAAGCCCCTTAAAAAACGGTTACTCTCCAAGCGAGCTACTGATGGGGAGAAAAATCAGGACGCGTGTATCGACAAACATTGATAATTTGAAGCCCAAATTGATTGACGATAATAAGCTTCGAACGACGGAGCAATGTTCTCGGTCGAAAATGAAGAACTCTTTCGACAGACGACACCGAGCTTTCAAGCCATTACAAGAACTCGAGAGTGGCGACAAAGTTTGGGTCTCTGATTTCCAATGTACCGGAGTCGTCAAGGGAAAGTCAAGGGAACCGCGTTCCTATATCGTTGATACTGAGAGGGGACAGACCCTTCGGAGAAATCGGAGATTCATAACAAAACTCCCGGCCACCAGCTAACTCAAAGGGGAGGATGTAGCATCATCCAGTCCTATGACTCCCATAGCAACGGGAGAAACTTGATTTAAACATTATTCGAATAAAAAGACGTGAAGTGTTTTTCCTATTTGAATGCAGTAGCAAATTATTTAGAGATAATTATTGTAAGGCAGTAACACTACAGAATCCGAAACAATTTTTTTTTTAATTTTTTTTTTTTTTTTTTTTTTCCTCCCTTTTTGGCCCACCTCAGGATTTTTTACTCAAGATTTATTAAGCTGTAGGCAAATCAAATAAAAGAGACGGCTCAAAATACAATGTCAATGAAAGTTTTTGATAATTGGGTGGTCCAGTAAGGCATAGCGTTAATTTAATAGCTCCCCTCCGCCGAGAACTCCCCTGCCATATCAACGGATTTGGTTCACTAGGGTCTCATACGAAAGCACGTTCATTTCTAAGTACTCGAGTCAATTTTGGGGGCAATTGAAGCAACTGCCGTGCGGTAGCGAATTTTCAACTAATTCAAACCCCTCTTTCACACCGTTCCCGTGGACCGATTCACCTGGATCACGAACTCGTCCGAGATATTCACGCTATTGATTTTTAGACCAAATTTGGTTGCCCTAAGTCAAAAATTGCGACCGTGATCGTGCTAACAAGCGAGGGGCCATATATATATATATATATATATATATATATATAAAATCGAACCGACCTCGGATTCGTGTTCTAGGAGTTCTGAAACGTGAAAAAAAAGTATCACAACCCATATGTGCGACCATCAGGGCGAGACCAATAGTGCATTTTTTGAATGAAATGCGCTAAAAGGGAATCAAAGGCTAGTCTAAAGCCGGATACACACATGCGGTACTTGCCAAGTAACGAGCAACAAATTTTTGAAATTCTCAGCTGGTTGGTTTCTAGGCAATTGCTAGAAATCAATCGAATATTTTGCAAGTTACTTGGCAAGTACCGCATGTGTGTATCCGGCTTAATGAGTATTCGTACCGAATATGACGCCTCTAGAACCAACTGGTGATTTGTAGTGATTTTTTGACCACGTGATTTTTTTTAACGAGTACATCAAGGCCAAGAGGAATATTTAAATCAATCAAATGAAAAACCAAATAAAAAGAGAAACGAATCGGAGGAAATCCATGAGATCGCCTAGTAAGCATTTTCCCTTTCCTTCCACCGATATCCCCAAGCACGAGGAGGGCATCGAGGAAAAGAGAAAAGGGTCCCTGTCCGGCGTTCCCTTTATCAGCTCCACCAACTAGCTATTGCCCCACCCCCTTCCCTGTTAATAGAAAGTCCTCTTCCAACCCTCCCTTGAATCTAAATAATTGTGAGAAAAGTTGAGAGAAAACTGTTTAAATATACTTAACTAATAACAATACCTATTGGACCCAAAAGGCAACCATTTCTCCCCCACGTCAACGGTTTTTTCCACCCGTTACAATTTCAACCCCTATTTTTCCCCCTCCTTTACAAGTATTTGTGAAGAAGTAGCTGTTTGAATAGTAAAAATTTCGCTCCGGCAGCTGGCGGTCGGAAAGAGTGCATTTCATTATGTATACGGATACCCTAAGCCGTCCCAGAAGTAATAATTTTGATACCATTATTTGTTTCATTAAGCCGAACTTCTTCCTCTATTTTCACCACCCTCTCTTCAAAATGTCGAAAAGTTTCGGTAGTTTTCCAAGGGCTTTGTTATATTAAATTTTATAATACCCGTACCTGTATTTTATAATACCTAAACGTGTGAATTTAAGCGATTTTTTTGAAATTTCACCCTCCCCCATCAAAGTTTTCGATAAATCTCAATGGAACCCAGGGCTTTCGTTACATTAAATTATTGAGTCGAATTTTAGAGCGCTAAGATGAACTAGTGAAGTTCAACGCTATTTTTACACTTCCACACCGGAAGGACCACCCCCACTACCTTGACTTTTTCGAAAAATTAAAATGGGAATCAAAGGCTACTATAACATGGAATGTACGTACCGAATATAATGCTTCTAGAATCAACTGGTGATTTATAGTGATTTTTTGACCATTTAACCCCTATTTCCCCCCACCCCTCCACCTTGACCGATTTGGCCCAAATGCAATACCGACCGGGGTCTTATGGCTACTGATTTTTGTGCCAAAGCGCGTTCCGCTAAATTACCTTCTACGAGAGTTATCGTGCTAACAAGAAAACGGTCATAAAGATATACAGGGTGTTTCAGGAGGAATGTGCAATACTTTGCCATGTTGTAGTACGCACCTGGACGCATCAAAAATACCATATGAGCATATGGTCGAAAGTGGTTACCTTTCGAGATATCGGCATTTTCCTGTTTTTCACGCTCTTCGTGACTTTTTACACAAAGAGCGGGTTCACAGCTCGCAATCCAAGTTTAGACAAAAACTAATGACTGATTCGGAAAGAGCAGAAAATTTCCTTCTCGAATCTGTCGTTAGAATGGGTTAGAATGTTATTTTGAACATGTAATCTGCATGCAAACACAGGAAAAATGAAATGCCAAAAATAGCAGGTGAATTTCAAGGTGGCGTACGTCAGCTGTTTTATGGTCTCATGAGTGGCAAAATTGTTGAAAACTTCTCCATTCGATGGCCTTTCGAATGGTGTATTACAAACCATATTTACGTGAACCATGAGGGCAGCAGGCACGCTGGAAACAGAAAAAACGTAGGAAAATGGTCGTATTGGAGCGATAATCACTTGGGATTATGTCCTTAGCAGACCCTCTAATTTTCAAAATACGATTCAGTCTATGGGAGTAACTTAATTTCAACGGCAGTATGGCCTCTCGGCGTGCTCTACTAAGAAGGACAGAGTGCTCACCACCCCTCCCTTCTAATGAATCAATAATTTTTGATACATAGCTATAGCCACGCAGATAGTAGTAATCTGGGACCCATGTGGTTTTCCCGCTCCCCTCCATCGCCATCATAACCACCTCTCATGATGGCTAGAATTATTTTTCATGTCCATAGGAGGTATGAAATGCTTAAAAAGTCGACCACGCTTCTTATGTGACGGGTCTCTGGACTCTTTTCATTAAAGAACGGGAGACTTGGCGTGATTCTCAAGGGAAGTGTAAAAATTAGTGTCAACGCCGAGTCGAGGACAAGAAATCTACCACCACCTCCGGGCTTGACGGCCGGCGGTGACAAGTGGTTGAAGTAACAATAATTATGGATCCATCCGTAGGGGTGGGGGCTGAGAAACTATCCTTCACATTTGAATTCATGTCTCACCGCCCCTAGATGAAGTTAGCATGCCACCATATCCCATAGCCGTCTTATTTTGCAAATTACAGGGGTCCGCTAAGGACATAATCCCAAGTGATTATCGCTCCAATACGACCATTTTCCTACGTTTTTTCTGTTTCTAGCGTGCCTGCTGCCCTCATGGTTCACGTAAATACGGTTTGTAATACACCATTCGAAAGGCCATCGAATGGAGAAGTTTTCATCAATTTTGCCACTCGTGAGATCATAAAACAGCTGACGTACGCCACCTTGAAATTCACCTGCTATTTTTGGCATTTCATTTTTCCTGTGTTTCCATGCAGATTACATGTTCAAATTAACTCCGAAAACCCATTCTAATGACAGATTCGAGAAGGAAATTTTCTGCTCTTTCTGAATCAGTCATTAGTTTTTGTCTTAACTTGGATTGCGAGCTGTGAACCCGCTCTTTGTGTAAAAAAGTCACGAAGAGCGTGAAAAACAGGAAAATGCCGATATCTCGTAAGGTAACCACTTTCGACCATATGCTCATATGGTATTTTTGGTGCGTCCAGGTGCGTACTACAACATGGCAAAATATTGCACATTCCTCCTGAAACACCCTGTATATGTTACGAGCAAAGCCCGGAATTGTAAAGTGTCCGCGTTGCCTAGGTATTTCTGTACAATGCTACCATTGCCCAGCCTAATCGTACAAAGTCCGAAATCTATTATGCTCGTTCAACATTGTATGGACAGAGTCCAAAATTACACCTAATTTCGGACTTTGTACGAATTGGCTTGGTCCATGTCGACAATTGGCGAATGAAACGATCACTAGCTGCGCTAGTGTTCTTGATAGCGTAAGCGGTATTTGTTATCAATTTGAGGGTTAGTGTCACAGGCATTGCTGATAGTGTAAGAAGTATTAGGAGCTGCTCTGGACTGCACGAACAGTCCGAAAAGCGTTCTTTAGTAATCCCGAACTACACTGAAAGCGTTCGGTTGTCAAACCTCGGACTGTTCAGTGCAGCACTATCTACACTGAAAAATTAGGAGGAGCTTGCTGCTCGAAATGTTATAACCTGCTCTATAATTACCTTTTGTCAACATTTCTGACTGGGAAGCGGGAATAAATTATAAAGGTAACGATTTTGTTTTCGTTAGGTTAGCCATTTGCACGAAAAGCGTTCGTTTGCTTTTCAAAAATTACGCCAATCCCGGACTGCTCGAACTACACCTGCACCACTACACTGAACGACAAACGAACGAACCTATTGATAACTCAGTTCGTATTGTTGTTTGATCTTGAAGAGCTCGTAAATAACTTCACATCTCACTTAATCTGGCTGGGTTTTCAAGATTCTTTGGTGTGTAAATACATCAATCGTGTTCACATTAAAAATTTGGAAAAGAAGGGTCTTGAAATGTAATCCACCTCCTGAATCGAAAAGAATTCGTGGGCACTGGGTGGGCTAGCAAAATTATTATAATTTCTTCGTTGTTAGTGCTACGACCCAATTTATTCTTACTTATGGTGGTTGAGAGCTCACAAAATAGCTATTTTTCAGTTGACCGGGTGTTAAGTTATTTCATTATCAGCGGTTCCTTCCATCTCAAGATCTTACTACTTCTGAAGTTGTTCATTCGGGAGGCGTCTTTTTACAGTTAATTTTGAATACAGATTCATCACCATCAAAATCTCGGAATTTCACAGATGGAAGAAAAGGCTACGATGCTAACCATATCAACATGGCATTAGACGGGACGAAGAGGACTCAAAGGAGATATTTGCGCTTTGCCTGCAGTCGTCTGCGCTTGAACAATCCTAATAAATGCTCTTAAATTGTTATTTTCGGCATTCTAAACTATACCCACATGTATCTGTACGGGGAATGAATAACATTAACAAGGACAGATACTAGTTATGGATCACACCAATACCGACACTGATATTGAAGGGTATAGTCGAGACGAGGTGCTCGGGGTAATTTTATTAATTAATAAAAAGTATAAAAATAAGCACGAAAGTATACAATATAGTAAGTAAGCGCCTCGAACCAAGAATGGAATAGAACAGGGCACGATATGAGAGGTAAGTTAACAAACTATCCTCCTCTGTCATAATTATTGGTGATCCAGCCGAAATGAACGAGTGAGAGGACCCGCATTGCGACGAACTTCGGTAGTCAAGAAGTCGGGAGAAGGAAGGGCGAAACAAAAAAGAAGGCGCTGAGACCGGGAGTTTTTGGGCCAGCACCCGAGCTCGGGGAAAGTCGTCTTGACGGCGGCAACGCTAGCAAAGGATAAAACCGTGAGGAAGAAGGGACGTTTCAGGAGGCAACATGAGAAAACGAGCGAGCACCGGTCTTTTCTCTGTTGTGCCCCGACGCCATCCAATTGCTGATCGCCGGTCTCCGGGCGTTCGCTGCGGCTCCGTTGACTCGGTTGTTGAGTGGTTGTTCCATCCACGGCACACCCGTAGGTCGGACTCCTCCGTCGCGTTCGCGTACGCTCGCGTGAAGTGCATTTCCATCATATTCGTGAGTAATCAGTGACCCCCTCATTAACATCTCGCACTAATACAGAGCCCTATTAGTCGACCTTAGCGCAATTAATAAATGTACACACTTTTCCACAAGTTGTAAATGGCAAAAAAAGAATAAAGTGGAAATAAAAAAAGGAATAAAAGGGAAAAGTGCATTTCATTCATGCGACAATCGAGTCAAACCTCATAAGTTAGAACGATATCAATCAACTATGAATCACGTTTAGGCCGTGGTATAGAAAGTCAAAATCATAAAATCGTGTTTCTTTTTACCGCAGGCCCCTTTTTTTGGCACCAACTGAGGGGGAACAAAATTATGAAAATGAAACACAGTCGGTTTGGTTGCCTATACGATATGGGAAGGTGGACTCTTGTTAGAGGAGTTATTTGCAATTAAAATCTTTATCCCGGCCTAAATTTCATTCACAATTGATTGATATCGTTCTAACTTATGAGGTTTGACTCGATTGTCGCATGAATGAAATGCACTTTTCCCGACAGGCTGCTGTCGGAACAAAACTTTTTTCAGGTTACGTTAATTTTCAGATCAGTTAAATTAGGTTAAATGGCATGTCACAATTTCACCATTGCGGAGTGCCTGGGTTCGAATCCGAAACATTTTTTTTTTAAATTTTTTTTTGTTCCTCCCTTTTTGGCCCACCTCAGGATTTTTTACTCAATATTTATTAGGCTGTAGGCAAATCAAATAAAAGAGACGGCTCAAAATTCAGTGTCAATGAAATTTTTTGGTAATTGGGTGGTCCAGTAAGGCATAGCGTTAATTTAATAGCTCCCCTCCGCCGAGAACTCCCCTGCCATATCAACGGATTTGGTTCACAAGGGTCTCATACGAAAGCGCGTTCATTTTTCATTACTCGTGTCAATTTTGGGGGCAATTGCAGCAACAGCCGTGCGGTAGCGAATTTTCAACTAATTCAAACCCCTCTTTCACACCGTTCCCGTGGACCGATTCATCTGGATCACGAACTCGTCCGAGATATTCACGCTATTGATTTTTAGACCAAATTTGGTTGCCCTAAGTCAAAAATTGCGACCGTGATCGTGCTAACAAGCGAGGGGCCATAAATAAATATATATACATGTATAGCAAATCGAACCGACCGTGTTCGACCGATTCGTGTTCTAGGGGTTCTGAAACGTGAAAAAAAAGTATCACAATCCATATGTGCGACCATCAGGGCGAGACCAATAGTGCATTTTTTGAATGAAATGCACTAAAAGACGTGAAAATAATCAAAAATTTAACATTCCGCTTACACTATCGGTATCACTAGTTTCTCTATGACCGGCAGACAGCGTCTTCCTTAGCTGCAATCATGGGGTGGAAACTCTATTGTTCATAATTGAGACAGAGTTTTTAGTCGGCTTTACGCTTGGAGCGCTACCTTTTCGAAATTTAGTTAGAAGGTCAGCCGCTCATGAACCTAGCGCTTAGAAACCCTCGTCGGTCAGAGCCTTTCAGTGTGCTCTGTGCCTCGTGCTTGGTTAGTTGTTTTGGTTCCTTTGTTCAAATCCTTGTTTTTTCGTTTTTCTCTTTCATTCCTGCCTTTTTTCCTGTCTGTATTTCAACCGTTATTTTCAGAACTTCTCCTTCGCCTTGATTTTAGTGCATTTCATTCTGAAAATGCACTATTGGTCCCGTCGTGATGGTGGCAAACATGGGTCATGTCATGTTTTTTTCACGTTTCAGAACCTCTAGAACACGAATTCAGTGGTCTCCGGAATTTATATATATACACACATCTTTATATATATATTGGTTTATTTATTTATTTATAAGCTTATGGCCGTTTCCTTGTTAGCACGATAACTCTCGTAGAAATTAATTTAGCGGAACGCGCTTTGGCACAAAAATCAGTTGTCATAAGACACCGGTCGGTATTGCATTTGGGCCAAATCGGTCAAGGTGGAGGGGGGGAAATTAGGGGTTGAAATGGTCAAAAAATCACTATAAATCACCAGTTGATTCTAGAAGCATCATATTCGGTACGTATACTCCATGTTAGAGTAGCCTTTGATTCCCATTTTAATTTTTTGAAAAAGTCGAAAGGGAGGGGGTGTTGCCCCCGGAGTGGAAGTAAGTGTGTGGTCTTGTTAGCACGATATCTCTCAAAGAAATCAGTTTTGCGGAACGCGCTTTCACACAAAAATCAGAAGCCATAAGACCCCGGTCGGTATTGCATTTGGGTCAAATCGGTTGAGCTGGAGGGGGGGAAATTAGGGGTTGAAATGGTAAAAAAATCACTAAAAATCACCAGTTTATTCTAGAAGCATCATATTCAGTACGTATACTCCATGTTAGACTAACCTTTGATTCCCATTTTAATTTTTTGAAAAAGTCAAGGGGGAGGGGGTGGTGCCCCCGGGGTGGAAGTAAGTGTGTGGTCACGTTAGCACGATAACTTTCGTACAAATTAATTTAGCGGAACGCGCTTTGGCGAAAAAATCAGTAGTCATAAGACCCCGGTCGGCAATGCATTTGGGCCGAATCGGTCAAGGTGGTGGTGGGGGGGGGGGAATACGGCTTGAAATGATCAAAAAATCACTACAAGTCACCAGTTGATTCTAGAAGCATCATATTCAGTACGTATACTCCATGTTAAAGTAGCCTTTGATTCCAATTTTAATTTTTTGAAAAAGTCGAGGGGGAGGGGGTGATGTCCCCGGGGTGGAAGTAAGTGTGAGGCCTTGTTAGCACGATAACTCTCGTAGAAATTAATTTAGCGGAACGCGCTTTGGCACAAAAATCAGTAGTCATAAGGCCCCGGTCGGTATTGCATTTGGGCCAAATCGGTCAAGGTGGAGGGAGGAAAATAGGGGTTTAAATGGTAAAAAAAATCACTACAAAATCACCAGTTGATTCCCATTTTATTTTTTTGAAAAAGTCAAGGGGAAGGGGGTGGTAATAAGACCCCGGTCGGCATTGCATTTGGGCCAAATCGGTCATGGTGGGGGGGGGGCGAAATAGGGCTTGAAATGGTAAAAAAATCACCAGTTGATTCTAGAAGCATGATATTCGGTACGTATACTCCATGTTAGACTAGCCTTTGATTTCAATTTTAATTTTTTGAAAAAGTCGAGGGGGAGGGGGTGATGTCCTCGGGTGGAAGTAAGTGTGAGGCCATGTTAGCACGATAACTCTCGTAGAAATTAATTTAGCGGAACGCGCTTTGGCACAAAAATCAGTAGTCATAAGGCCCCGGTCGGTATTGCAAATCGGTCAAGGTGGAGGGGGGAAAATAGGGGTTGAAATGGTAAAAAAAATCACTACAAAATCACCAGTTGATTCCAGAAGCATTATATTCGGTATGATGATTCCATTTTGAAATAGCCTTTGATTCCCATTAGGTTCAGCTTAAACAAACCCGGCAGCAAACAGTACGAGGGAGGGTCAAACATAAACGAAACAAATCATGGTCTCAACATTACTACTTCTGGGACGGCTTAGGGTATCCGTATACAAAATGAAATGCACTCTTTCCGACCGCCAGCTGCCGGAGCGAAATTTGTTTGCTTTTCAAGCGTTTTAAGAACGAACCTCTGTCCCTACCTTAAAGGTATTTCTGAGTTATTCAGGAATATATTTTCCTTTGAAGCCTTGTTCCTACATCCACACATAGTAACAACGCCTGGTGGGAAGCACAAGTGGTGTGTACCCGGCTGTGAGGACAGAACATTGCCCCAACATTACTTGCCCTCCAATCGTGATTTGGCTCGGAAGTGGTTGGAGAGCATTGGGGATAAAAGTCTAATGGATCTGTGAACTGCACCCATCTGTTCGGATTGTAGTATAATAACAAAAATACAAGGTTTAGCATTGTTCATGAATACTCCTATTTGTGAAATTTTGTCAATAAAATAACAACCATAAATATTGGATCAGTTTTTTCTATTTGAACCAATAGGAATATTAGTCTGTTCCAGTAAGGTGTTTGGAAACATGTTTGGAGCAAATTTGCCATGGGGCCAGCCAATAAAATATTGGCTGGTCCTATTCCATCTCAAACCATCTGATCTCATATGGAACAGACCTATTAATAAAGTACGTGAAAGAGGAAACTACCGCTATCTACCGGCGATTTCGGTGAAAATAGTTGGGCGGCTTTACGCCAGGGAGCGCAAAAGACTGTCTTACACCCACCACCGCCAGTTTCCCATCTATACGGTAGATTAGTGATGAGTCAGCAGCTCGATCCCCCCTAGGGGTTGGTCCCTATGATATTGTTATCAGCTATCTACAATGGGGTTCGATCAGAAAAAATCATAGCTCTCGGGGGAAAAATAATTTAAAATATTTAACTATAACAACCTCTGGAAAAGATGCTCGGCGGAAGTGTTTCCATGAAAGGAAAGTGTTAAAAACAAGGTGTTGGGGGAACAGCAGGAACCGATGTCACTGCTGGGTTTGAGTATAAATGTATCAGAAACCATGTTCTTCTGTTCTCGTCACTTTAGGCCAACTGACTACTTTTCCCCATTATGTTACGGATGTTGAACACGAAAAAACACTGTAAAAAAACACAAAACTTGTTATCATTTAACATAATGTAGAGAGTACCGGTTTCATTATCACACGACACATGCAGACTGACCACGCCACATCTATCCTAGGCCTGGGCGAATACTGTTCGCCCTGTAGCTTCAGCCCAAAGTCTTTTTAGGGCAACAAATCCAAAAGATGAATCGATCCACAATCTTTTGCTCCCATGTTTTATTTAGTACGAGATCGCGGTTTCTATTTTATTATGTCGTCTTCAGCAACTAACGGCTCTTTTTAGGCAACTAGGAAAATTGAAGGTCACATCAGACCGTCCCCGCGCGGAAGCGTTTCTGAACGAAAATCAGTTTCCATTTTAGGAACCCCGCGTCGTGAAACCCCAAGATACACAGATTCAGGACAAAATGCGCATACGATTAGATGGGCGTCCGCGGCCCTTGGACAGAGCCTTGTCCATTCACTGCCTAGAGGCCTTCTAATTTTGGCCAAAATGAGAAATTTTCAACCAAAGAAAAGCTCCAACCACAAAAACAGACTATAATAGGGTGGAAGGGGATAAGTGTAACAACAATTTTTCAGTGATATTATACCTCATTTGCGACCGAAATCACCATATACACCATGGTCCGAAAATCAAAACCCTTCGAGATATGATTTTTCTAACGATTTTGAAGGCTTACTTTTTTTTTTTTTTTTTTTTTTTTTTTTTTAGTGCATTTCATTCAAAAAATGCACTATTGGTCTCGCCCTGATGGTCGCACATAATGTGTTTTTTAAACTAACGTCGAGAAACTCGAATTCAATTCGAATTTTTGCAACTTTTGGAGATGGAGTCTGAAAGAGCACACTAATTTCTGTCAGGATTAGCCGTTTTCGATAGACCGTCCAGATAGTTTATGTGCCCTTAAATGCGGCTCAAAGTCGAGCAAATCGGGGATTTTATTTCTCTCCAAAAAAGTCAGTCCCCGTTTTTCCACACTAAATCTGATAACGTTCCCCATTTGCACAAAATTCTGCATTTGGGCAGTTCACTTCCACCCGTCTTCACTGAATTAAATCATATGTTAGTGGAGAAGACGGGTGGAAATGAACAGCCGCGGGGGCCTATTCTGAGTTGCCGGGATAAAATGCCACAAGCGGGATCATAGCATCATAGCATAGCGGCGTCATAGCAACCGCACTTGCGGCATTTCTTCCCGACAACTAAGAATAGGCCCCCCGTTGCAGAATTTTGTGCAAATGGGGAACGCTATGAGTGTACGGACAACTCGTGATACAGAAAAACATCTTCAAAGTGTCCTTTTAAAAAATAGTCATAAGCGTTTTCTTTGTTGTTTGGTGATTTTTCGTCAAAAATGACGATTTCTTACAAAAAATAATGATTTTTCTCTTCAAAATCGCTTGTTTTGACCTGAAAAATTTGAACAAGTTTTGTGATTTTAACGTGATAAAAAGCACTAAAACCTCTTCGTCTCTTATGGACTCCTGACAGACTAGAATATACTAGATGGAGCAATTCTTACAAATGACCATTCACTCTTAGATTCTTCCCAGTTATTGGGGCCTAGTAATCTAGTAGAATCAACTATAATCGCCTCGTGTGAAGGGGGCCTTAGACGACTCTTTTCGACCTGACCATTAGGTAACCCAAATTGCGTCCTCTTCAAAGTTTCCCCCTTGTCCCATCTCCTCAATCCTCATTGCGAAACAGATTACGCAATCGACGACGTCGAGCACTTGCTCTTCTACTGCACGACGTTTGATTCCATTTGCACGCGATATGTACTTGTGTAACACATCTTCTTTACGATGCTTGTGGCATTATGATGAGATTCTGAGGTGAAATTGACAATCTAACGGAGTTAGGCACAATTTCGTGAAACTGGCTAGGCTGAATCATCAATTTGACAACAGGGAACTGTGGGAGGGGGGGGGCGTCATGCAAATTTTGCTCACATCAAATTTGAAGCATGCTAACGGACCCCCGAAGCGACATGAGTCACATGGCAGTTATTTTAAAATCTTAATAAAATGAAATAAAATG
Source organism: Corythucha ciliata (assembly GCA_038030265.1). Lineage (NCBI taxonomy): Eukaryota > Metazoa > Arthropoda > Insecta > Hemiptera > Tingidae > Corythucha > Corythucha ciliata. The sequence continues at coordinate 32,360,665 of CM075943.1, forward strand.
AGACAAATCTTGGGACATCGGATGTCACGAGAGGTACCCGAAATGTCTTTAAAAGTGTTGCATGAAAATATCAAATTTTCGAACTAACAATCCCATCATGCCACAATCATGTCCGCCGGAAACCAGCTTATCACATATTTGAAATCATTCAGTCTCTGAACACTTAAAGCGGCCCGTACACACATCGGCGCAATATAGAGATTGCACACTAAAATTGATGTAATGATGGGCTGCACAATACCTACATTGTACACACCGTTTTTATTTGCAAGCCTCAGAAAAATAATGTAGAACCCCAAATATTGCGCAATATATTCAGCGTGAAAGAAGGGCGATCGTCAAAATATTGCGCAATAGTTATTGTGCGTGTATGGACCCCTTAACCCTTCTCGCCATTGTGAAATGCAAAATTTGTTTATTTTCTTGCATCTGCTCCCAGTCAACCGACAAATTGAAATGTCAAAAATTATTCACATCATTTACCTGATAGGTAGGCAGTGGGACATCTCTAGCCTGGAAACGAGACCTCAACGGTGGATCCAAAGGATTGCCCACGAAGCCTGGAACTGGGAGACCAAGAGCTACCACTCGAAAATCCTCGCTCACTCTAAGGAGCCTCCATTTATTAAGCTCTTCTTGTCCATGTTCCTAATAAATAATTTATACAATTAAAAAAGAAACCTCACTTATTTCTGAAGAACTTACTTGCAATAGTTTATCGTATCTATCGGGTGGAATGAGAAACCGTCCGTCTTCTAAATGCATTTCTCGATTTTCTAAAAGATTGTTAAGAACGGGTAGAACATTTCTTTCTGCCTTTTCAATGCCTTCGAGCACCAAAATTCTTCCCTTTAGAGCTGCTCGCACGGCGCTCTTTAAAAAATTACGTAAAACATTTAAACGAATATTGACAAAAAAATAATTACAAGAAATGATCTGCCTCAATGAGCAAAAGGTTAAAAGTAAAGGCAAGGGGTGGATGGGGTCCAGACAAAGAAAGCCACAAAATGCATTGAGCCAGGACAAGGTTTTTATCCCTTTTTTTGTTTCCTTTCTTTGTCACTCTTCAACAATTTCATGAATAGTATAAATGGATGGGTCAAGTTCAGTTAAACTATCAGTTATCTTCTATTCGTCTCTTCGAGAATAAGCATTCCAAAGAGCGATGATCTCCGCACTCCTAATGGTAGTACCTGTCGTTGCAGGAGGGATTATCTCGCCCATCGCTTACGGCCCCGAAGTTCCAACGGGCATAGGTTTTTACCCAGGCGGACCAGCGGCTATTCCAGTCCCATCGCCTTATGCTGGGTACTTGTACTTGGATTAATTTTCAGTAGTGGTTGATAAACTGAATGAACCCGTACACAAAATAATTTAATGTTTCACGGGATCCATAATGAATTACCTATTAATAATGAATTAATTTTCAGTTACCCTTTGGCAAAACCAGTCTACTACACCAACCAAATGAACGATGGCAGCAATTTCTACGGAGGAGATCAGGGGTTCAGTAAATATGCTAACGACGGCATGGCAAAAGAGCGGCTAAAGGACATTCATCAAGTAACCAACCGCGGGGGACACGGCTTCAACGGCGGTCACGAATCAGCGGCCGGCAAAGGACGAAACGAAGGGTTCTACCAAAACGGAGTCGGAGCTGATTATAACCAGGAGAGTGACGGCGTTGTCGGTGGAGAAAAGAAATACGACGTCGGCTCTAAAGACGGCTACGGAGGTTTTGGTGCGGCCGGCCACAAAAAAGCCCATCGTACATCGGGATTTCACAAGAGCTACCATAATGTTGAATCAGGTAAAAAAAAAGCATCATTTTATTCATAGACTTGGGTTAATATGACTCTGTTGACAACAAACTCAGGCAAAGACACCAAATTCGTGGATGAAGATCACGATCAAGGGCAGGAAGCCTATGGACAAGCCTTCGATAACGAGTACGATGACAAAGCGTGGGACTCATACGGTCATGGCCAACGAGGAGGCGTGCGCGCACACAAACTGGCCCACGACGAGGGTGAAATTGGAGGTGCCCGTGCCGCCGGAATTCATAAAGCTGTTTACGACTCCCACGGTCAGAACAACTACTACAAAGACCGAGACGTTGCCTACCGCAACGCACAAGCTCTGGCCAACGCCAACCACAACTCCAAATACAGCCACGCCGGATTAAACGAAGGAATGAATGGCGTGCGTTACATAGCACCGGCCTACGTATACTAGAATTTTAATGGACATTTTGTGTCAAAATGTACATAATTTTCCAACCTCGATCAATAAAACATTTTATAAGAAATACATTTTTCCTTTACCTGATCAAAGTATACAGATGTCGACGACTGAATCTCGCGTCTCTGTTTCAAGTCAGCCTCCGTTGTATCTCTCGACAGAGACACGAATTCCAGTTCACGCTGCGTCATTTCAAGAAACTGCAGAGCTAATCGCCGCTTTAGTGGTCCTGGACGGCCGATTAAAAACATGTCCTGTTTTAAACTGTCTTTTTGAAGCATCCATCTTAAGTGATGCAAAGTTTCTTGGTCGAGTTCCACACTCACTGGAGAGCGAAAAATAATACTTGTTTGAAAACAAAACAAAATGCTGGTGGTATGAGTATTTTGTCTTTCTTACAGTAATTAACAGGAGCGAGGCAAGGGTTATCCGGTGGGGTCAATTGTTTGCTAACGCCTCCAATTACGACTCGAATTTTATCTGAAAAAGTAAACAGTTATTGAAGTTTGAACACATTCTTGAGGATCTTTAGTACAGGAAATAGAGCAAAAAGAGGCCGAAAAACGGAAATAATTTGCCCAACTACGATTGCTCACGACTTCATCTTCGTGGCGAGTTTTTGCTCGAAGAACATTCATACACTTTTTTTTTAATGGACATTACAATTTATGTTATTTATTTTTTTTGTGGACACTAACCTATAGTGAACTTGAAATAGCTAATTTACTAACCTTTATCAAAATTTGTACTTCTATCATAATATGAAACCTCTAAGAGGGGGGGGGGGGTGCGTTCGGAAAGTGTCACGTTTGTCGTAAGTCGCTCGGAAAATAATTTTTACAATCCAGAATATAATTTACAAAAATTATATAATTTTTCTTCAATGACTTATTTTGGCATTTTCCTTACACATTTTTTTTTTTTTTTTTAAATCTTTGTAGATGCGTTATATTATAATGATAATTCCACCATTCTTACCCATGATGTCTTCCATTTTCTGGAGACACAAGTTATTACACAGGCTACAGTTAATAATCAACGGTTTTATAAAATTCAAGCGTCCGCTGCGCGACTATTTTGCAACGAAAGTATTTAAGGAAAACAGAGCGACTTCAATGCATTACCAATTATTCACACAGCGGAGGTCACAACGAAGTTGAAACCCAAAATTAGAGACAATCTAGTCTAATACGGTGCACAGATTAGATAGTTTGAGTAACAGCCTGTAGGTAACTGAGTGACTCTGATAAGCACATGGGAGGCTCAAGTTCACGGTAATAATTTTTAATTGTGAGAACTGTTTAGGCACGCAATTGTCCTAACAAAAAACGTATAAGAACAAAAGAACTTGGGCAGACATTAATCACTGCGCATTTTAAGTAATTCAACAAAACACGAACTCTTTTACTGTAGAGTAGAAACAATGTAGGCTCACACAGTGTTATGGATATATTGCATAACTGGTACACCCGGGAGACATCTGGAACTTCAGTTGTCAATCTTAATCAATACCAATTAAGTACCTAATAAAATAATTCAACCGAAACTTTAAGCTTCCGGAATGTACGAGGATATCACACCTCCATACTTACGGAAATCCTCAACAACAAGAACAGTAGCGTGGATAACAATAATTCGGAAGTAATTCGTGTACATTTTTTAATTAAGTTGATATCTAGCACCGAGTTGTCCCTACCACTCTGGGGGGGGGGGAAGGGAGCTTAAGTTAAGGTAGGTATTGTTGAAGCCAGTAAAATGGATCCAACATCAACCAAAGATATGCAAACCTAAGGTATTTTTCAACACAAGATGAAAGACACATGGAAGTAACAGAATCACTCCTCTGGAATTGAAGGGCCAGACATCTCCGACGCTGTAGCTACATACCCTGAGCGAGCTAGCTGAAGAGAAGCTAATTCGGCATATAGACCCCGGGCCTCAAGCCTCAAGAAATCCAAGTTGTTTGAATGAAAAATGGTATTTTCGCCAAGAAACCGATTTTTTCCTAAACGATCAGCTGTCCCCAAGGGACCGAAAATCAGTGATTTTTCTCTGTAGCTTATTTGTACCGGTCAATCACGGTTTGACGGGTACCACTTCGAGCGAACTTTGAGCTTACAAATTTGCCTTCCCAGTCGAAATTATTCACGTTTATTAAAGACCAACAACATTGCTTTGGTACAGTTGAGACGGCATTGGATAGGCTTCAACCAACAGGTTGAAGGAGGGGTGTCTGAGTCTGATGATTTTTGCTGCGCCTTCCTCGTGAACAACGTGCTAGGGAAAAATGGCTATTTGGTAAAAAAAAAAAAATGTTAGTGATGAACTATTTTATTCGGTAGCGTGAACTGTAAAGCTGGGCGATGAGGATCTTGCGTGGGTCCGAAATAGCGATAAAAATAGGTATTACTTTAACCCACTTCTCCGTAACTCAAGAAAAATCCAACGACACAATTTTATAGTGAATCATTTTGCCAGTAATCAAGGTTGATAAAGTTGATAACAGGGAAGTATTTTTTATAGTCAAACCTCGAAGAATGTCTGAATGACATACTGAGAGCGGTTTTCAAGATAAGACGCCAAGAGGCGAAGTGCTGAGTTTGTGACACCAAGTTTTCTCAGCTTAGCAATGATTAACTGGTGGTTGGCGGAATCGAAGGCCTTTGACAGATCAAGGAAGGTCCCAACTGCAATACTTAGCGCTTCAAAGGCTTCGAGAATTTTTGAGACGAGGGCAATGATGGCATCACCAGTTGATTTACCCCTACGGAATCCGAATCGAACTGACGATGTAAGTCCATTGCGCTCCAGATAGTGAACTAACTGGACGTTTATAATGTCCTCCACTATCTTCGAAACGACGGGAAGGATGGAGATGGGGCGAAAGTTGGAAATGTCACGCTTGCTTCTTTTTTTTTGTGCTTTGGAACCACCTTGGCTAGTTTCAATGTATCCGGGAAATAGCCTCTTCTGATGCAGTCATTCACTATGTCTAATAAGATTTGTGTATAGTGAGGGAGGATGTCAGTTTTGAACAGACTCACGGACAGGCCGTAGCAGTCTCTGGCATTTGAGGATTTCATGTTTAACACATGCTTACTGAGAGCCTCCACGTTGACAGGCTGGAACTGCGACAACGAGACATTCACCGGCAGCTCGGCGTCAGATGAAAGATCAGCCATAATCATTCTTCCATCCTCTGCACACTTGACGAAATACCTATTAAATTCATCAGCACTAATCACGTTGGCGTCGTCACGGGGCATATTTGTGTCTGTCTCGTTCCTGACTACATTCCAGGTTGCTTTACAGGCATTGTTAGAATTTTTTATGTAGTCATTGTTCGAATTAAACTTTGCCTGAGATAGTGACGCGTGGTATTCCTGTTTACTTTCTTGAAGGTGTTCAGATTATCGACAGTGGGGTGCTGTTTATAGACCAGGTTACGGAACGTCATATACAATTTCTTTTGCCTGAATTCAGACGTGTACCAAAGCATATTTTTATTAACTCGGCTAGAGCAAGACTTTTTCCGTTTCAGAGGGAAGCAATGCTCAGTTATTTTGATGATTGAGTCCAAAAATTGATTATCCAGCACCAGGTGAGGAAACTAGACATGGATTGTTTCTTTTTTGAATAGGGTGGAACTCAGTACTGAGCCTTGAGGGATACCTCTTTGTAGCGTGTAAGCGTCAGACAAGGCGTTTCCTATTCTCACTCTCAATTTCCTATCAGTGAGGAATGATTTTACAAAGGGAAAAATGCGCTCTTGTATACCCAATAGCTGAAGTTGTTTAGTAATGGCGGCCGGGTCAATTGTATCGAATGCCTTTTTCACATCGAAGAAAACTGCAGTTACATGTTTTCTGTTTAGAAAGGCCTCCTGTATATAAGCCTCTAAATAAGTGAGTTGATCAATAGTGGATCTGTGTTTCCGAAAGCCGGACTGCACTTTCGTCAGTCTTTGGTAGGTTTCGAGCTTTCAAAGCAGTCTGTTGTTTACTATTGTTTCCATAACTTCCCCAGACAGCTGGTCAATGAGATTGGGCGATAACTGCCTGGATCGTGCGGGTGTTTTAGAATTGGGATGACTATTGCCGTCTTCCATGCTGTCGGGTAGACGGCTTCACTCCATATCGAGTTCAGTAGATCAAGAGTGCTTTCTAGGCCTTCGTCTGGTAGGTTTTTTATAAACGCGTATGTCACATCATCTCGTCCAGGGGCTGAATTTTTTGATTCTCCAGTGCTTCCTTCAGTTCTTTCATCGTTATCGCAGCGTTGTAATTATCTTCGATGCGTCCACATACTGTCTCTCCTGAGTTTCCTGTTTTGTTTCCGTGAGTGTTTCTTTCTTGGGTGAACATCAAGCCGGCATCTTCAGGTGGAGTTATTCTTTCACTCACGCTAGTGAAATTCTCGGCAAAGACATTTGCGATTTGTTCAGGGTCAAGTATATTCCTTCCGTCTACTGAAAGTATCTCAGGGGAGTCGGTGTTACTTTGCGCCAAACCTCTTTCGGCTGGGAGTTACTACTGATAGAAGCTATATACCAGGAATTCTTTTTTGCATTATTTTTCAATTTAATTTCACGGGCGCGCACTTTTTTGAATTCTGACAAGTTACAGATAACCAGAGTGTGGGATGATTCCTGAATTTATTAAAGTCTTTTTTCTTTTCTTTAACAGCCTATTCACATTCACTAGGGATTCCACCAGGGGACTGCCGGGCGGCCGCGTGGGACAGTTTTCGATCGGTTTACAGATTTCGCAGCAGCTGACAGTAGACAATTTGTAAACTACTTAACATCTCCGTTGATTTCCTCCAAGGAAATCTGTAGGTGATTGTTCCAGCGATACGCATCCCAGTCAGCCTTGTCTATCTTCCACTTCGGAAGCACAGAGGTTTTGGTGCAGGTCATTGGGATCTTCATGATTATTGGGAAGTGATCCGAGAGATGCAAATCTTTCAATGCATACCAATGTAAATCGAGGGCGAGGTTAGGGGAGCTCACGCTTAAGTCTATGGCGCTGAATATACCGTTAGCGGAGGAACACTAGCGGCGCTAGTGTCGTGTGATAATGAAACGGTACTCCCCAGTCCCCACAAATGTTATTTTATTTTTAGTGAACGGTTGAGCAAGTTTTGTGTTTTTTTTTACAGTGTCTTTTCGTGGTCAACGTCCATACGTACATTTTCGCTACATGAACTTCCCCATTGTAGAAAACCTTTGTTGTAGTTTGTAGGCGGTCCATCGGCTCCTTACTCGGCTCAATTGCCGGGCTGATGAGACCAGAGGCCGTAGTTAGAGTTGTCGGGAAAAACTCACGTGAGGTGGTTGCTATGGCGGGATACTATTATTTACTCGACGGTGGATGTACACCAACGATATATAAACCTGGATTGCTCACAGCGGACTGGAGGGGCGTGGAGGGGGCAGGTCGTCCCCTGATAAACAATCACCCTGTCCCTCTCCTTGTGTAGTTATGGCAACTCAACTCTCTTCCGGTATTTACTTTGAAACTCCACCCCTCTCATATGCTTTGGGAGCTTATTTGATGGCTATTATTTATCAGCAGTGATGAGTAATCCAGTTCTTTCATATACATATAGTCGGTGTACACCGGCCGGGTTCCCTTTCCTACCACGGGACCGCACGGCGCTTCTTTTTTTCGTTCCAATCTGGAGTTCGGGTTTTTAATGCATACATATTGAAATATTTGACGGTAAAAAAGTATTTTTTTTTCTTTCTTTTCTTTTGGACAGATTTATTTATTCATGTGAATAAGACAGAAAATCATTTCTTTATAAAACCCTCCGCCAGAAGACGTTGGAAAGCTATTAAACGAAACGTCGCGAGAAACACACCCCAGGGGGCCTATTCTCTAACAACAAGCAATATTTTTTTCGCCAGCCTTGTGTTTATTTCATTCATTTGTTTGAAGAAAATTAATGAAATAAACATATGACTTCGAAAAAGCTATTGCTTCGGAGTTAGAGAATAAGCCCCCAGGACAGAAAAGACGGCCGTTAAATATAATATAATGGAGACTTTTAGCAACACCCCCGCTAACGCTGACGCAAACGATAAATCAGTCGTTGCTTGGTTACGAAACATCTGATTGGTTGAAATTGAAAATAAAGTTTCCGGAGGATTTAACGGGAGAGTGCTAAAACTCACTATTGATTAATAGTTTGCTCGTTATTTGGCAAATACCGCATATGTGGATCCGATTGTAGACATGCGGCAATGACGGATTGCTTTTATTAAGGAAGGATATTATTGTTCAAATACTATTTCTTTCGGCAGTAGGTGCAATTTTATTTTTGAAGAGTCCTACTCCAAAATAACGGCCAACAGTTGATTTTTTTGGTGGTGGAGGGTAGAAAAATGGTCAAAATTTGAAATTGGCATAAAGAATCAAGTGCGGATTCTCAGATAAACCATGTTTTACGCTGAATCGATTGAAAGCAGCATCATGCTTCTTGCATTAGTACCAGCGAGCACAGATGAATAATACGGGGAGCGTAAACAAAAAAAATTGCCCATTTTCCCCTCACTAATAGTCCAAATAATTAAGTGAGGAAACAATTGGAAAAAATCATTCAAGACGAAGAATTGAGGTTTGAAAACGAATGGGGACCTTGCATGAATGCCCGACTTGGGAGAAAAGTATACCGGTGAATTGGCACATGGGCAGAAGGATATCAACGATTGGTAATGAAATAATAATTCACTATAAATAACGTTCACGAGAGGTAATTGAGGAACAATAATAATATAACATTCACCAAATCTCTGGATTTTTAAACAACTTTTTGATCGGAAATTTGAAAAGAAGATGACAAAAAGACGCACAAGACTCAAAATTACCGTCTTCAACATACTATATTTCTAACCAACAAGAAGAAATTGACACCCCCTCTATTCGACAAATGTCTTTTAATTGAAAATAAGAAAAATAAAAAACAATGTCTCTGACGATGCCTCCAGCCCAGGATGGCGAAAGCTCGAAAGAAAAAAGAAGCCTGAATCCTGAAAATAAAGTAGTTATAACCCCACTCAAAGTTCTTAAAAATTAGCTTTAAAAAATCCTTAAATGATTTTAAAGTTTAATATGACCAATGGTATCGTGGAAGAGCCCTCTCCACGAGGAACCAATTCTAGAAAAATGTTCAAGTTCCCCAGTGGAATAAAAACTTCTACTTTCATTTAATGGTAAAATGGTACTGGCAGCTTGAAAATGTCTGCCGATGATTTTCTTCAAATTATAGTATTTTCTTCAAATAGTCAGAAAATTATGGACACTATCCAATTCTTTTGCATCTCCATTAAATTGGACGATTAGAGAGGAGGAAATTTGTACATTCTTTGCAGCTTTGTTCGGTGGCTGCTGCCAGTAAATTAAACGCGACAGCATTTATGGGGAAACATGATTTTGACCAATTAAATAGTTATTGTTGTGTTTCCCACAATCTAAAAAAAAGGTTCCAGAAGAATGTAGACCCCGCTTCCAGTCGAAATGGAGAAACTAGCCATTGCAGCTGTGGTATCCAGCAAAGGGCTCGCCAACATACAAACGGAGGAAGCCAAACTTCAAGAAGGAAAATTAAAATTAATATAAAAACATTGAAATGGTTTCCTGCACTGAAAATACTTTTTTTTTTTACAACACTTGCAAGGGCATAGCTGTTTTCGGTTGAGTTGTTGTTTTTTAAACTGAAAGTCCCAATTTTTTCTCAAAAAAGAGCACTTTGGTACAACTGTACAAGCAGAAACTTGGCTTTAAGCTTTAGTTGTCTTTTTTAAGTATTTTTGCTTGTTCAACTGCTCCAAGAGCTACAAAAGGCTCTTAGAAGAAAATGTGAAACTTGTCGTACAAAAAATCCTAAATTCACACGTTTTCTGAACAATTTAAAAAATTGGTGGATTCAGAGAAAGAACGTAAGGAGCCAGCGCTGCGGTAGGAAAGGGAACCCGGCCGGTGTACACCAGCGATATAAAATAAACCTGGATAGCTCAAAGCGGACTGGAGGGGCGTGGAGGGGGCAGGTCGTCCCTTGATAAACAATTTCCCTGTCCCTCTCCTTGTGTAGTTATAGCAACACAACTCTCTTCCCGTATTTACTTTAAAAACTCCACCCCTCTCATCCACTTTAAGCTCCACTTGGAGCTTATTTGATGGCTATTCTTCATCAGCAGTGATGAGCAATCCAGTTCTTTTATATATCGTTGGTGTACACCTACCGTCGAGTGTATTACTTCCATGATTACTTCAGATGTGGCGTCCTTGGATACTGCTTGCGACATTTTTTCCCGACAACTCTGACTAAGGCCCCAGGGCCGTATTCCGAAGCCGTGTGTAAATAAGTCTGTTCGCGGAGAAAAAGTGTAGGGTAGTGTAGTGTAGAGCAGGTTGGGGTAGCTGGTATAGGCGAGAGCAGCGAGGATTTTTTTTGTTACGCGAACGCTTTCAGAGCAGCCAGTGTAAATTCATAACAGCCGTGATATTTTCTCACTCCTGTGCATGTTAGATAAGAGTTATCAATTTATAACAAAAAATTGGAGTAACTTCGGGCAGCCCGGAGTAGCTCTGGGGGTCAACCATGAGCTAGCGTAAAAATACAGTCAAAACGCGGTATCTATGGCGTTATAACATTATTTGTGATAGAGCGTCCTTAGTTACCGCTTGCGTTAATTTTTTAACGCTTGCTCATGGTTGACCCCCAGAACTCATCGCGAACGCCCTACACTCGCTACACTAAGGCACTATAAAACACGAGTAGGTACTGCAACACGCAAATCAGCGCCATACTTGGTCCCTCATATGATTATAATTATCACCTGATCTCATTGACAAGTAGGACATTTTTATTTATTTCGACCGCGTTCCGCGTTTGTTTGCTGTTACGATGACAATTTTTTCATTCATGATATTGTGTTTACGCTAACGACTGAGGGACAAAATATGGCGCCGAAATCCGCGTGTTGCAGTACCTGTGTTTTAAAGGTTCTCTAGCTACACTAACTACACTCGTCTGCTCGCGAACGCTTTTCGGGCGCCCGAGTGTACCCTCGGGCAACCTAGTGTAGCTTCGCGAACAGACCTAGAGCCTCAAAAAGCGGTTGCTATGGCGGGATAAAGTTATTTCTTATTCGGCGTCCCTGGATCCCGCTTGCGGCATTTTTTCCCGACCGTTCAGAATAAGGCCCCTGGTGGCTGAAGGTCTGAAGTCGAAAAGGAGACTGGCTCGCACCTTGGGTGCGATCTTCGTAAACATTTATCAGTTTTTCCAGCTTCAGGCTCCAGCCAATTTTCCGTCAGCGGCAGAAAATGGTCAATTTTTGACGGGTCATATCTCAGGAACTATTAGGGTGCGTTTATCAATGCACTTATTCTTCGGATACAGCTGGGATAAGTCTGGTTGCTATGGGCCTTTTTGCAAACAATAGTGTAAAGTTATTCGACGGATTCTTATTCCGTGAGATATCAAGTGATTGATAAACACACCCTTAAGCTCGGTGCACACGATGCATTTTTCGAAGCATTTTCACTTGCATGGTGAAAAAAAACATATGATCCCCATCAGTGACCGGATGTTTTTTAGAACAGGCAGGCCATCATGCTTCAAAAAAATGCATCGTGTGCACCGAGCTTTAGTCTTACGGAGATACAATTGGGCTTAAATTGTCACAAAATTAGTATATTTCAAACATGCAAAGGAGCGCCATAATCGAAAAGTACATAGTGAGGAAGTAGGTTTGTTCGTTTGTCGTCCGGAGCTTCTCTGGACTGCACGAACAGTCCGAAAAGCGTTCTTTTGTAATCCCGAACTACACTGAAAGCGTTCGTTTGTCAAATCTCGGACTGTTCAGTGCAGCACTGTCTACACTGAAAAATTAGGAGCTTGCTGCTCGAAATGTTATAACCTGCTCAATAATTACCTTTCGTCAATAATTTCCTTCTGAGAAGCGGAAACAATCATAAAGGTAACGTTTTTGTTACCGTAAGGTTAGCCATTTGCACGAAAAGCGTTGGGTTGCTTTAAAGAGATGACGTAAATCCCGGACTGCTCGAACTACAGGGAAGCCGACATCGGGGCTAAAGAGGTTATATTTAGATGGACTGTTATCTACCCAGCCCTCCCATGCAATCTATGCAAATCGTGATAAGGTAACCCTTGTGTAACCTATACCTACATAAAAAAAGTTAGCCCCGATGTCCGGAACTCGAACTACACCTAGGGTTGAATCGATACCAACAAAGTATCGATACTTCACTTATTTGAAGTATCGAGTGGGAAGTATCGAATGGTACTTGGTATCGAATGAAAAGTATCGTTACTCATATAACTTGTTTACAGTATCGTATAAAAAGTACGATATACATATACTCGGTATCGGTACAGAAGTACCGATACCAAAAGTACTTGGTATTGTTTCAAAAGTATCGATTTAACAAGCTTGTAATAAAACCCCTCCACCACCAACCAACAAAAGCACTACCATCTCTAATGATTTTTCGAGTCGTCAATCACTACTCCCTTATACAAATACAGATTCATTTTAATTGAAACACAATGTCTACTTGAGCTCGATGCACGCTATGCAACTTTTGAAATAGGATTGCCTACCGGTTTTAAAAAATATCCGGTCACTACCGGGGACCATATATTTCCTTTCGACCTCCAAATAAATAGCAATCATGCTACGAAAAATGCATAGTGTGCACCGAGCTTATAACTCTCTTACTTAACCGATACTTTTACGATACCGAATGAATATACCCGAAACCGAATATCTACTCATTTGAATCAATACCCATTCGATACCAAGTAAAAGTACTCATTTGAAACGATACCGAATCAATAACCATTCGATACCGAGTAAAAGTACTCATTTGAATCAATACCCGTTCGATACCGAGTAAAAGTACTCGAATGGGTATTGATTCAAGCGAGTAAATACTCGGTATCGAATGGGTATCGTTTGAAATGAGTACTTTTACTCGGTATCGAATGGGTATTGATTCAAACGAGTAAGTACTCGGTATCGAATGGGTATCGTTTCAAATGAGTACTTTTACTCGGTATCGAATGGGTATTGATGCAGTATCGTACTAGTTTTAATCAATACCCATTCGATACCAATTAAAGTACTCATTTCAAACGGTACGTTTCCGATGCCGGGAGTTCACGTGTTTAAATTAATTTAAACAAATAAAAAATACTCGGTTTTGATTAAAAAATATCGAATCGTACTCAGTATCGAATGAAAAGTACTCATTTCCCAGTATCGAGTCAAAGTATCGAAATAGTACTTGGTATCGAAAAAAGTATCGATACCAAAACTACTGGGTATCGATTGAAAATTATCGATACTTTACTCTATTTACTGGTACCGATTCAACACTAACTACACCTGCACCACTACACTGAACAACAAACGAACAGACCTAGTAACATTAAAAATTAAAATCGCTGGAAACACTTTTTTTCGAAAGAAAATGACTAAATATGACCAATTGAATATTAGTGCGTAAATGATTGATTTCGATTTATAGCGAAATAATAACACTTGCCAATTTTTTTTGTTACCTAAAACGGCCGGTCTGTGACTCGTGACGTAGTTAAGGGGTTATGACCCCTCCCAACCCTCCGCATATTGGATGTTATCATGTTATTGCCCCTTCTTGTCCATCCCATTCTCTTAAGTCCTATTTTTTGATTTGTGGGAAGCTATTGTGAAGGTCATGCGAATGCTGTTATTACTTCATCAGTCTATCTAGCCTATTTCAAATGGGTCCCGCAACCCAATAGTTTTAAAAATTAATAGAAAAATACAGGGTAGAACAGGATAAGTGTGACAAAAAAATTGGGTGAAAATAGGCCTCATTTGCGATCGAAAACACCCCGTAAACCATGAACCGAAAATCAATATCCAACGAGATATGATTTTTCTAACGTTTTTTGAGGCTTGCATCGCTTTTCTTAACTAAAAGCTAATAGATCGGTTTACAGCTGACATTTGCAACTTTTAACGATGGATTTGGAAAGAGCACACTTTTTTCTGTCAAGATCAGCCATTTTCGACAAAATTCAACTCTTTTCTGTAGGCTTGAGAGATGCTCAAAGTTTTGCAAATCGTGGATCTTTAATTTTTCAAAAAATTCAACCCCCACTTCTCTACACTAAATCTGAGCGTATCGACATCCCATGGGTCGGAAAAACGTCTTTAATTTGTCCTTTTTGAAATTACTCATGAACGTTTTTTTACACGTTTCAACACAGTTACAATAGATTGATTTTAGTTCAACGGAAATCTTCTTCAGTTTTAGTCTGTTAGAACCATTCATCCACTATTCATTACTGTCGTGATTGATTGACCCGATGTTCATAGTTATCATTTTTGGTTTATAAACTTTTTGTTACGTAAACGTTTTCCCAACCGCCAAATTTTAGGACCAAATGTCATGTGGCACTCTGGTGGGAGCAATTTTCCCTCTAGCTTTAGTGACCACGCGTTATCGGAAGATAAATGACCTTGGTAAGTTGCAAGGTATATAGACTACAGAGGTATGCTCGTATCTAGGGGCTACCCCTTGGCAACCGTTACGTCACCCGGGTTAGACTTGAGATGAGGTGAGAGGTTCTTATAAAATTGTGATGTTATCGCACTCGTGGGCCCTTTCTGTCACTGTGTTTTTTAGTCTTGCTTGGTTTGTTTTTGCCTTGTTCATCACATTCACCCAGCCTACTATATCTGCATAGCTTTGTTATAGCCTATTTTTAATAATATAGTGATTGTTTTACCCGAAACCAGACTACTGTTAGGAATTTCTTTGGATTTACATCACCTCTCGTATCGGTGGGGTAAGTAATTCAAAGTGTTGAATTATTATTTCATTGTTTAATTGTAAGGAAGCATACCTTGCAATTATAATAATCCCACACCTATTTTATGACCGAAAGTCATGTTCATATTTCATTGATCGGGCGCATGAAAGCTCGTTCCAGCCGCTACTTTTTTTTAAAACTTGTTCCCAACAATTTTTAACGTAAAGTCATTCCGTGTAATGTCGTTCCGCTCACATGTCGAGGCCTGTTCCCCAAGTTTTAGCAGTGATTCCAGTCACTTACAAATGTAAAACTTGGATTTCTTCCTGGTAACGAATACCGACGGTGATATTTTAAAGAAATACCTACCGTCTGATTTAAATGGATCTAACCCCATGACGTCATTGCGCGAATGATTATGATTGGCTAAAAAGTTAGGAGCATACCTCTGTAGTCTATATACCTTGGGTAAGTTGGTATTGTTGGTATCTTATCTATATGACTTTGCATAATTATGTTAATGGAGAGGACTCTGCACTCCACTTGTGTAGTGTGTTGAATGGAAATCGCTATCAATTTGTCAAATTAATCAATGAAAGCATATGATTTACAGTCGTATGGACAGCTGTAGAAAAACTTATAGTTATGAAACAACAGCATGAACCGCATTGCGGTCATAGACCGGTTTCCATCAGTCGTGATTTGTGGCCCCTAAACTCTACTTCAACAATCTGCGAAGCATTCTGAAGTCTGAATAATATACTCGGCTCGGGAGTCAAAGCTGCAGATCAGTGCAATTTGGCCCAAAACATGGTTGAGTGATTACATAATAATTATGTAAAAAATTTGATAGTCGTATCACGTATCTTCCTATTCTTAATAACTTCTTGAGGAACTGTGCCTTGCGTTCCACTTCCAAGACATTTTTACTTTGAACATATCGATTTTTGCTTACCTGACGAAGAGTCGAGGGCTTTCGAAGATGCTGCCGAACAGAACTTTAATTTGAGACATTCGGGGTACTTGGATTGAAGGTGGCGTTGGAGGACAAGAAGTCGCCGCAAATTGACTCTGGCTGAATACTGGCTCATGGCAAAAGGTACCTTTCAACTTATAAACTGAACGAAAATACTATCAAAGCGTAATGATCGTGATGTAAGATAGCGGAAAAAGTATAATTAATCGTAACAAACACATGTAATTGACAGGTAACAAGAACATTTGAATGACCCACTCACGGTGTAACTTTCGTTTTCACCTAATCAAAACACACGTGATATACACGACATTTGGGAGGGGTTAATGCGGAATGGGATAAGATAGGATACAGAGTGATCTGCTTCAAGCAAAAAGAGTTGCAACAAGCAAAACTAGTGTTTAAAAATGGGAAACTTGCACATTTTTGAAGCACTGGTGTTTCTTGAAGAGGGCTCTTCAACAAGAAAGTGAGTGGGGGTTTGATTCATAGGGCAGTTATGATGAAATTGATGGTGTAGGGAAGAGGGAGAAAGACGAGTTTTCAGGGGATCGATTTTTCTTGTTTGTATTTGTAAATAAAACATTTTAGAGTTGCCTCGAATGCTTCACAACTGCACATTGACGTCATTTCCCCTCGCACCATCCATCCCTTCCTGAAGAACTTTGACATTTATTTTGAAATCAGCAGACACACCAATCGGGCTGCAACCACCGTTGATATCCTTCTGACCATGAGCCAATTAACCGGTATACTTTTCTCCAAAATCGGGCATTCATGCAAGTTCCCCATTAAGGGGGAATTGCACGGGTCATTCCTCGACCCCCCTCCAATCACCGTCGTCCACTACTCGGCACACACTTTATCGGCTTATTTCTGCATCAATCCTGGTTTTTAAGGACTAGTTTTTAATCTTCAGGAAATTCCAGCTTATGCAGTAGTTTTCCATTTTTCAAATTTCATCCTAGAATTAGAAGATTATTTATGGAAATTTTTGGCCGAAGAGAATCCTTTCAACCAGATCAAGAATTCAGAACCAGTGGCGTAGGTACGGGGGGGATTTGGGGGATAGATCCCACCCCAGAGCCACAAGTATATACGAACGAAGGAGCACTAGTACCATAACGAAGAGCCGCATAAAATCTCCATGAGCGTTTCACGTTAAAGTTAGGTTTAGCAGATTTTCTGGACTTGAAGCAGCCCGAAAAGGATAGAGTACGTCCAGCTTTTTCCTTGGACTTCAGACCCAACGCAGCATGGGCGTAGCCAGCGGGGGGCAGGGGTAGGCAGTTGCCCTCCCCTAGAATGAAAAACGCAGATTTCGAGGGGCAGCTGCCCACCCCCGAAATTCCAAAAATATCTTGCCCGATCTGGCTAACGGAAACACAAATTTATTATATTTCGCTCCATAAAACCAATTTTGCGGATTTCTTGAGAAAAAAAGGTAAAGAAACAACACATTTTCGCACATCGGTTTCACCAAAATCAAAAATTCGCGGATGTTTATTGCTGACAAAACCGAATTCGAGTGTCGGCTCAACTTGGACTCCGATTTTGCTGATTTTTCGCACTAAAATCCCATTTTCGCAAGGTTTAACGCGCAATTTCGTGTGTTTGGGTTAGCTCAAATCGTGTTTAGCCTGCTGGGCCCTATACAGACTTACGGTTGGAGAGAAACTGCCAGCTCTGTTTACCGTCTCAGGTCTAAAATTCAAAGTTTAGCTCCAAAAGTATCACTTTCCGGGGTGGGAGGGAGAGAAGATTCAATTTTTCGACATAAAATCCGAAACAGAAGGCTACAAACGACAGGTTTCCAGCAGCTATTTATTTTTTGGCGGATATTGGCCGTTTCTGTGCAAATTTAGTCTCTGATGACCGTGAATTGACGCGATTCTAACCTGCAGATCATGTTGGAAGCCTGAAAAAAGGCAATGGTTCATCTGTTATTTTCGCGAGTGAATCTCCCCACAGGCGTGGTGGATCCAGTATTTTCTCAAGAGGAGTTGCACAGAATCCGTCGAATTGACGTTTTTCTTTAATTTTAGGTGAAACTGAGTGCTTTTTCTCAATTCTACCTCGAACTATAGCCTATAGTTTCTTCATTTTAACCGTAAAAAGGTCTCAAAAAACCGTGAAATAACGCATTTTTGATTTACTATTTTAATTACGGCCAGCACTGGGCATCGTTTATAAACCGCGAATAGGTGCGTTCTTTCAATTTCAGCCGCAAAAGAACAGTTTTTCCTCAATGTAACCTGTGAATGAACGCTATTTCTCAATTTTAGCCACAATTACACTATAATCAACAAAAAACGGTGACAATTTTGCCAATTCATTTTCCCTCAATTTTAGCCGCAAATTCGTGCTTCAATCTCAATTCTGCCTGCAATTCTGGTTGCATCGCGAACCTTAAAATAGGTGTTTTCCTCAATGTGCCTTAATTTTAGCCGAAAATATGAACTTTTTCAAAAATGTGTGCGCTAAGTCGCCCTCTTTCTCGATTGTAACAGCAAACTTGCTATATGTAAATGTATAAAAACAGTCAATTATCACTGTCAATGTTCACCGAGATGTTGGGTTAAGAAACCACGAACTTGTGCCTTCTCTCAATTTTACCTGCGTGAATGAGCTCCATTTCTCAATTTTAGCCGTGAATTGGAATTTTTCCTCAATTTTAGCCGTAAATGAGCTTTTTTCTCAATTCTACATTGAACGCGCAATTTATTTTGTCAATTTTAGCCGTGAAAAGAGAACTGTAAACCGTGAGTTAGCGCATTTTCTCAATTTCAACCGCGAATAATGAGCAGATTTATTTTTCAAGTTCAACGTGAATCAGCGCTATTTCTCAATTCTAGCCGTGAATGGGTTTTTTTTGGTCAGTAATAGCCGGAAAATGTCCTTTTCATGGATTTCATCCGCTAACGAGTAATTTTTCTCAAGACGTGCGCCCCCCCCCCCACCAACACTGAATCCGTGTGCCTGGCTGCCTGCCCACCCCTTGATCATGGGCTGGCTACGCCCCTGCAACGCAGTAGTGTATCGAGCTGTGGTGGGGGGTGGGGGTTCACCCCAGCGCTGATTCGTGGTCTCGCGATGCAACTTCCAGACTGAAATTAATAAAAATATCGCTGATTCGCGGTACATGGAGGCCATTCTAGAATAAATTGTGGAAATCAACGCAAAAGTGTTGTATTTTGGCAAACCACGCGGTTAAGCCGCCTTCACATGCGAGCTGTGGCAGCTTAAGCTTTGAGCTGTAGCCAATCAAAGAGCAGCCCGCCTTTGAATTAATTCTATTTCATCGGATACAGCTCAAAGCTGAGCTTTTTTCAGATCACATGTGAAGCCGGCTTTAAAGTTGAGAAAACACGCTATAATATTGACAAATGAAAGACGCTTTCAGGTTAAAATTGGACAAAAATGGTAAATTCACAACTGAAATGGCATAAAATCGCCCATTCGCGTACGAAAAAGGGAATAGGATGCTGAGTGGCCACAAACACAAAACGCTATTTCACAGCTGAAATAATTGGGATAAATCGCTAATTTGCAATTTACAAATATAAAGTTATGGAAAAACGTTAATTCACGGATACAAAATAAAGAAAATCACTAATTCGCGGCAAAAATAGAAAAAATCACCAATTAGCGAAGCAAAAATTAATAAAACCGTTAATTTGCAGTTCAAATTGGGGAAAAGTGTAAATTCTCAGTTAAAAATGGAAAAAATAGCTAATTTGCAGCTTAAATTGAGTCAAACACCAATTCTTAGCAAAAATTTACAAAACTCGGTAGGTAATGCACGGGTTGGAGACGCTAAAATTTAGAAAAAGCGAAAATTTGCAGCTAAAATTGAGAAACATCACTAATTCTCGAATTAAGTGTTGTGAAATTTATAATTTGAAATGATGATTTTTTGACAGAAATGGATGGATAGATGTAAATTTTTTGGTTTGAAAAAAAAATTACATTCGTAATTTAAATTCGCACCTTCTGAAGGCATTTTTGCGGTTAAAAGCCGGAAAAATGCAAATTCATGCATGGCTATAGTACAATGTTAAAAAATACGCTAATTCACGGCTAGAACTGAAAATAAGCAATAATCTATGCCTATAAAAGTTGTATAAAATTGCTAATGCGGTGGTAAAATGTGAAAAACCGCTAATTTTCGGGTAATATTCAGAAAAAAAAAAAAAAAAAATCAGCCTGGTCAAAATTAAGAGAAAGGTTAATTTTAAGCCTAAAAATGGAGAAAATTGCTATTTCGCGGCTAAAAATGGAAAAATTGCCAATTTACAGCTAAAATTGCGCCAAACGCCAATTCGTGTCTGAAATTGAGAAAATTGGCTAATTCACAGGTTTAAAACACTACGACGCGTCGCCGATACAATTTAAAAAAAGCGCTAATTTGCTGTTGAAATTGAGAAAAATTCTTATTTGCGCCAAAAACTGAATATACGCCAATTTGCGGATTCTGAAGACAACTATTCAGGCTGAAATGGAAAAAAAAGCGCCAATTTGTGGCAATAGGTGAAGAAACCGCTAATTCGCGAGTAAGCTGAGAAAAATCGCTCATGCATTGCGTATGGTGAACCAAAAAAATCCTAATTTGTGAAAAGTCCCCGTATTTTGCGGCTAATACTGAGGAAAACACTTGAGAGAAACGGTAATTTCCAGCTGAAACTGAGAAAACTGCTAATCCCCTGGTAAAAAAATTTAAAAATCGGTAATATGCTGCTAAAATTGAGGAAAACGCCAAAACTCGTGGATAATTGAGAAACATTGCTCACGGGATAAAAACGATACTTTGCTGCTAAAGCTGAGAAAATGCTCAAATTCGTGGCTATGGGAGGGGGTGGGGCAAAACCACTGATGTGCGGCTGAAATTGAGAAGAACGATACACTCGGCCAAAATTGAGAAAAGCGCTAATTTGCGGGTAGAGTCCAAAAATCGCCCTTAACTGAGAGATTGAGGCTGTGATGATGCCAGCAAGATGTCCAGATTCAAGAGTTTGCTAGCTGGGTGGAATGATGACTAAAATGTGAAATTACCCCCCTTCCCCTCGCCATTACGAGATTTTAATGTGATCATCCCCCCTCCAGGACAAATTCCTACCTACGCCACTGTTCAGAAATACCCGTATCATACGGGCCGTATGCTACAGCGTTTCACAGTTCGTGTGTCAAGTAAACGCAACACCCATTAGTTGCTCCCCTCAGGTTGATGTGTTGTTGTTGCTGTTCTATACCGTGGAACCCAACAAACAGGTTCACTTCAGTTTTGTTTCCGCGGCAGCTGACTGATTAGAACTCCCAACTTTTTCTTTATTCTCCCGTTTAATCGCATCAAGTTAAGGTAAAATTGTGCAATATGTTTGAAAAATGAACCTGTCAAGTTTCGCGTATCGAAAATAAACACACCAGTGAATAATCTGTTCAGTTCTTAAGTGTTTTTCTATTCCGTTGGTTTGACTCAAGTTTGCATGAGAAATTCTCAAGGTCTTGAAACGCGCAAGGAGTGGACCCCCTAAAAAAAAGGAGGCTCGCGAAGAATCGCTTCGGGAGGATAAGTGCATCGTGTCGGGGGCTTTGTTTCCCTTCACTGCAGCTTACTGCTTTCCTCCTTAAAAGGAAGTGCGCGTCTAATTCACGTTTCATTCTGGGAGCGTTGAGATTTTTATCAATTGCCATGGCCGGATCATCTTCGCTGATTTTCGATAAACGCACGGGGTTCATTGTCGCGGAGTCTTTGTTTGTCGCCGTTGTCGACCTCCAATTGGCGAACTTCGGCGTGTGAATACGATCCAAGGGGTTTTGTGCTTGCCATAATTCATTCGGTCTTGGATAAAATGACTTGACGAAAAATGAAGAAATATCGTGCTCCGAGTCAGGACACCAGGAACGATTCCGAGTTGCCTGTGCGACTTTACAGGTAAATGTTATGTTTCATTTTACTTCATACGTGTAATTTTCCTGACTCTAGACTAATCTAGAAAAAGCGAGATGTTTTCATTTCGGGAACCTTGTTCTAAACACTCGTGAAGACCATCATAATTATTGTACATGGATAGTTGTGTAGTGAAGGAAAAGGAAAATGAGAGTAATACTGCTGGATCTTGTCTCGAACCACGTTGTGGAATTTTTGACCCTTTTTGCATTTTCGTTTAACCCCAACGTATTGCCGTTGCACAATCGACCACGTGATTGACTTGATAACCTTCGGTGTGACACGACTTAACTCCAAATCAATGGTTCTTGGCATTACACTTGCCAGCCCAGCTCAACAGTGTTCGTGTTTTCCCTACCATTCAACGATGAATTGCCCACGTTGAGTACGACAGATGGAAAGTAGTGGCGATGGACAGTGTGAAGTAAGCTGAACTCTCAAGCTGACTTGTTCAGTTTCGATTACATACCTTTACAATTCCTTTGGTTAGGGGCAGAAATCCATTCCCATTACAATAACTTGGTATTGGTATTTCAAAAATCAAAATACCATTGAATAGGATTGATACAATTCCTTTTCAAATACAAAAGTAATGGAAAGAAAATTTTCAATTAATTTTTGTTTACATCGAATTCTTTTCGAATACTTGGTATTTTTTACAACATCAAAAGACGATTGAGACAAGATTTGAGTGGTCTAGTTTCTGAATAGTCGGTACTGGTCTCGACACCGATACTATCTGTTTCCCACCGACACCGAGACTTAAATCATTCTACATTTCTTGACGGCGACATTGTGTGGTTTTCGTTGTGACAAATATGTTTATGAAATATGTTGTCTCCACACGTGTTTTATTTTCTAACCAGAACCGGTTTTCCGCCTACTTTGAGGCCATCCTCAGTGGTTCTATCTTAAAGAAGCTTTTGAGTGCAGAGCGTTTAAAAATCGGACGAAGTGCTCTGCACTCAAAAGCTTCTTTAAGATAGAACCACTGAGGATGGCCTCAAATTAGGTGGAAAACCGGTTCTGCTTAGAAAATAAAACACGTGTGGAGACAACATATTTCATAAACATATTTGTTAAATCGTTCTTGTTACGTATTGGTTTTCAAGACCGATGCCAATAGGGACTTCACAAGGCTACTCATAGACATTTCTTAAACTTAAATTTCCCAAAGCGGACGTCTAAACAGATGATTTTTTTTCCAATAACAACTAATTTGATTTTTACTTAGAAGAATTTTAACTTAAGTACATTCTATGAATACGGGCCTAAGACCCTCGGTGTTAAGAAATGTTGGCCGGCCTCGAACATTTTCGAGACAAGACCGAGATTTATTGAAATATTACTGAGAATTAAGAGAGAGAGAGAGTGATGGTCTCGGTCGACCAGTACCTACGTCTTTTCTCATTCTCGGTCTCGTCTTTTTTTGCCTTTAGAAGTAACTAGTATTCGAAAAGAATATGGATGTAAACAAAATTAATTGAAACTCTTGCTTTCATCACTTTTGTATTTGAAAAGGAATTGGGCAATTACTTTTGAATTACTAGTAATGGAATTCGGATTTTTCAAATAGCTTACCAAGAAATGGTACCAGGAATGGTTTTCTCCAATTACGAAAGGAATTGTTGAATAAATCAATTATTCAAGCTTCGAGAAATAGTAGGCTCCACGGCGGGATTTGAACCAGCAACCTCTGGATTACTGGTCCAGCACGCTGCCAATTGCGCTACCTGGCCGAACCTGGTGTCGCGAGTTCCCAGTTCTGCGATTAATAAATAATAATAATTAGATAAATTTTCAGTCTTTAATTGACACCCTCCTCATCATCCCCTTATAGGTGTTCACGTCCTCCACGTTATGTTTAGACTGGTAGTTTGTAGCTACAAGTGATTGAAATGCATGTAATATAATGAACGCGTCTCTTTCCATTTTCCCTATGCATTTCGACTATGTAATATCCCTCGTGGTTTCCTAGACGGATTAGAAACGGTATATCTCTGCGGTATTTCTCCGCGAACATATTTTCATTAGTCCAAGTGTGGTGTGGTTTCCTCCACGGCCTAGAAGCAGTTTCTACTTGAGGTATTCTCCGCGAACAGAATTTAATTATTCGCCGCGAATTAATGCTTCTTCTCAATTGTATCCAAGAATTAACGCGTTGTGGATTAAAGATTGCGTTCACTTTCAGCCACGAAGGTACCTTCAAAAACCGGAAATGGGCGTTTTCTCCACTTAAACCGCGAATTAGTGATTTTTCCCCATTTTACGGGAATACCGATTTTCTCCACTTTAGCCGTGAATTCGTGATTTCAGCCGCTAAAAAGCGATTTTCCCCAATTTTATCCGTGAATTAGCACTTTTTCTAAATTTTCTTCGCGAATTAGCGTTTTTTTTCTTTTAACTATGAATTAGCGCTTATTTTCAGATTGAGCCATGAACCTGCGTTCTGCATAAGCCGGGAATTCATTTTTTCGTAACTTTAAGCGGATCATACACGTACAATAAATTATGCGCAAACTAGGGTTTGTACAATAAAATTGAACGTTTTTGGGTTGTACTGATGCGTTGCACAATATAATAAACCCTATCTGGATCCCATCTGGAAACGAAATATTGTACACATTTATTACGCAATAATTATTGTACTTGTATGTGTTACCGTCAAAACCCGAATTTCCCAGTCATAACTAGTTTTACCAAAGCCCCTTAGCTAAAACTAGTATTTACTAGGATAATCTCGAATTGGCGATGGACGTCAGGGAAAACTAGATTTTGCGGATGAATGGGGAACTTGCATGAATCTCAGATTGAGAAGAAAGTCATACCGGTGATTTGACCCGTGAACTGAAGGTTAACAACGGAAGTTGCAACCCGATTGGTGTGTTTTAAGATTTTTAAAAAAGTTTCAAAGTTCTTTAGGAGGGGATGGATGGTGCGAGGGGAAATGACGTAAATCCTTACTTGTGAAGCAT
This sequence comes from Corythucha ciliata, assembly GCA_038030265.1. Taxonomy (NCBI): domain Eukaryota; kingdom Metazoa; phylum Arthropoda; class Insecta; order Hemiptera; family Tingidae; genus Corythucha; species Corythucha ciliata. The sequence continues at coordinate 32,385,638 of CM075943.1, forward strand.
TTGAGGGAACTCTAAAATTGTTTGTTTACAAATAAAGGTCTCCCCACACATATCCGTGTTCTCACCGCGCCGCGTCCGCACCGACACTCGGCCGTGTGTCGGTGAAATGAAAACATCTGAATTAACATGTGATAGCCTACACATGTCCGTGCCCATTCCACCGAGTCGTTTCCGCACCGAGTCCGCGCCGTGTCCGTGAAACCGCCCACACATGTCCGTGTTCTCACCGCGCCGAGTCCGCACCGACACTCGGCCGTGTGTCGGTGAAATGAAAACAACTTAATTAACATGTGATAGCCTACACATGTCCGAGCTCATTCTCCGAGTCGTTTCCGCGCCGTGTCCGTACCGTGCCAGTCACGCCTTTTCTTCATTTTACGCCCAACTTTTTTTCTTTTTTTTTAGTGCATTTCATTCTGAAAATGCACTATTGGTCTCGTCGTGATGGTGGCAAACATGGATCACGTCATGTTTTTTTTCACGTTTCAGAACGTCTAGAACACGAATTCAGTGGTCTCCAGAATTCATATACATATATATCTCTATACATTTCTTTATATATTTATTTATAGTATAGGTATTGGTTTATTTATAAGCTTATGGCCGTTTTCTTGTTAGCACGATAACTCTCGAAGAAATTAATTTAGCGGAACGCGCTTTGGCACGAAAATCAGTACTCACAAGACCCCGGTCGGTATTGCATTTGGGCCAAATCGGTTGAGGTGGAGGGGGGAAAATAGGGGTTGAAATGGTAAAAAAATCACTATAAATCACCAGTTAATTCTAGAAGCATTATATTTGGTACGTATACTCAATGTTGGAGTAGCCTTCGATTCCCATTTTGATGTTTTGAAAAAGTCGAGGGGGAGGGGGTGTTGCCACCGGAGTGGAAGTAAGTGTGTGGTCTTGTTAGCACGATAACTCCCGAAGAAATCAATTTAGCGGAACGCGCTTTGGCACAAAAATCAGTATTCGTAAGACCCCGGTCGGTATTGCATTTGGGCCAAATCGGTCAAGGTGGAGGGGTGGAAATGGTCAAAAAATCACTACAATTCACCAGTTGATTCTAGATGCATCATATTCAGTACGAATACTCCATATTAGAGTAGCCTTTGATTCCCATTTTAATTTTTCGAAAAAGTCAAGGTGGTGAGGGTGGTCCTTCCGGTGTGGAAGTGTAAAAATAGCGTTGAACTTCACTAATTCATCTTAGCGCTCTAAAATTCGACTCAATAATTTGATGTAACGAAAGCCCTGGGTTCCATTGAGATTTATCGAAAACTTTGATGGGGGAGGGTGAAATGGGGGATGAAATTTCAAAAAATCGCTTAAATTCACACGTTTAGGTATTATAAAATACGGCACAAAAATTTAATATAACTAAGCCCTTCGAAAAATACCGAAACTTTTCGACATTTTTGAAGAGAGGGTGGTGAAAATAGAGGAAGAAGTTCGGCTTAATGAAACAAATTATGGAATCAAAATTATTACTTCTGGGACAGGGTATCCGTATACGGAATGAAATGCAGTCTTTCCGACCGCCAGATGCCGAAGCCGGATGCCGGTTCATTACGGAATCAGATTCAAACCCCTTCCTCCACGATGTTGGAAAGGCGGCGCATTTCCCTGAGTCTAGATTTCAGTACTTAAAGGTACAGATATATTGACACTTTATACAGGGTGTTCATAAATTACCTCGACAGAGAGAGTATGGTGATAGTACACCTCATTTGTGATCGAAATTACTATTTGAAGTTTTTTGGAATTCCTCTTGGTTTTCGAGATATCGTCAATTTCGTGTTTTTTTGGTGACCCTCTGTTTTTTTTTCGACAAGTGGCTATTACGACATCATCAAGAGGTGCTAGACTAAAAGTAAATAGCTCATTGAAAAGAGCACAAAATGTCCTTCATTATTGGTCCTCAACTCAATAAAATTGCACCAAGGCCCTAGCCGCTAGGGCATGAGATATCCGAAGGAAACTCGTTATTCGCATTTCTGCCCAATTTTCATCGGCGATTTTCACTATTTCGTCATAGGAAAATATTTTTTTGCATTCATAGGGAAAACTTCCTTATGATGTTAGCTTTCCAATGACGTACAACATTTACCAGTTTTCACCGTCTAGTGAAGAGGTAGAAGCAATAAAGGAGCCTAAAACTGAAAAAAAACCGCAATCAGGACCCATTGAATGAGGTGAATCCAGCTCCTACAGTACACTATCACCATTCTTTCTCTGTCGAGGTAATTTATGAACACCCTGTATACATATATAAAGTGTCAATATATCTGTACCTTCAAGTACTGAAATCTAGACTCAGGGAAATGCGCCGCCTTTCCAACATCGTGGAGGAAGGGGTTTGAATCTGATTCCGAAATGAACAGCTGCTGAACGTGTAGGCTAGGCGGAAAAACGCACCGGCAGCAGGGGGTAGAGAAAAGTGCATTTGTCATCGAAGGAAATCCCAGGCCATTGTTGTTATGAACTTCCCCTCCAACACCAATAATGGTGTTGTTAACGAAACTATTTTTTCATATTCAATTTTAATATTCTGTGAGAACTTGAGACGTTTGACTGTTGAATATACAGAGTGCGGCAGACAAAGGTGGCAAAATACTTCGAGCACGTATTTAAAATACAAAATACTTCTAAAAACGTATTCAAAATACACAATACAAAATACCTTTATAAAAGTATTTGAAATACAAACACAAAATACGTATTCAAAATACATTTTTCTCAAAAACATTTTCGAATCATTAGCAAAGTTGGAATCACATAGTAAGTTTAGAGGTAGATAGTTTGAAAATCATAGCTTTGCGACTGTTGCTGTTGACATTACACCAGGGGGCGACAATATTTGGAGGAGTTGATGTGGGTGAAAGGGTGTAAAAATGTGGGCACGTTGGACGAATGGGTTATGTCTGATCCCATACATTCTGCAGGGCTCAGCAAATATCACGTACATACTTCGATGAACTCATCAAAGATATACCCTCTCCCACCCTTTCCACGCCATCTAGCGCGATAGGAGTAAAGCCCATTGCTTTTAGTGCATTACATTTGAAAAATGCACTGTTGCGCATTGCGCCCTCATGATGGGGTTGGAGGTTAAGCTACATTTTTTTCAAATTGGTTTCCAGCGTCAACCAAACCTAGTTGCCAATCCCACGCCATATACCCTGTATGGGCAGTAATTGAATTACTTACACAATGGGGAACTTGCATGAATGCACGATTTGGGAGAAAAGTATAACGGTGAATTGGCACATGGACAGATATCAACGGTTTCACTTCCTCTTACAATTCAACACACTCTTTAAACTTGTGCATACCTCTGCGCAATATACGTAATTTCTGATATCTTGAAATTAGGAATAAGGCTTTGAGGCATTTAGGCTTCATCGAGCGCTTTACGGCGGATTTCGGGAATCCGTTCGCCGTGAAATTGCTGTATCAGTCATTGGTTCGGAGCAATCTTGAATATGCCTGCATTGTCTGGGATCCTTTTTTGAAATCTGAGGTCGCTCTCCTTGAGTCGGTCCAGCGAAGCGGCTACCAGGTATCTATCTTTCAAATTTGGGGTTTCGGGAGTTTTATCGTATGGTGAGAGACTTCGTGCCACTGGCTTACAATCGTTAGCGGATAGACGAAGAGTTTCAAGCCTGTTATTTGTCTGGAAGGTCCTCAACTCCCACATTTCCTGTTCTGCAGTCCTTTCTGGTCTAGCTCTGAGAGTTCCACAGCGATGTCAGAGACTGACGGGTGCTACATTTAATGTTGCACCGTTCCGTACCAATTACGGGAGGCATTATACGCTTTCTCGTTTTGCTTCATTGGCCAATCCTATACCCCTAAGCTCTGATATCTTCTCCGATCCTTTCAATAGAAAAATTATCAGTTACTGTGATAATCCTGATATCTGACTGTTATCATACCTTATTTATATTTTATTATTATTATTGTCGCTGTTCTGACTGCTCTGTTTGGTGTTTTTACTGTTGAGCTGAAAAATAAATGAAATGAAATAAAAAATGTTGTGAGTCGAAACTGATGACCATGACGTCAAACTTTTGTGACGCTGTTCGTTTTGTTTCGAGAAGCTCGAGATTTTGTAACCTCGTGGGCTATCATGTGAAACAACGTGACAATAGTAAAGAAAGGCTAGTAAATTCAGTGCTGGTGGTGCAGCTCCAGACGGCAAACGAAGAGAGCTGTATAGGAAAGAAAAATAAACCTCTGGCACTATCCCATCCTCCATCGAATGCATACTGCCCTGTATCGTAGCCGCGTCCACACTATGCCGATCTGATAAAATCGTTCTTGCGGATCGAGAAAAAATATTACCGAGCACGAGACCCAACTTGGGGGTGTCGTAGGTAGCTTGGATCCTGAAGGTTTCAATATTACATTCAGTGTGAACGCCTTGTGAAACTTGGAACTTGAGTTGTATGTTGTGAAAAAGTCACGGACCCATGATGACGTCCTCAACAGAAACGATGTACATCACTTCATTTGTGAATGCCGGTTTCCACTTATATCATAATGGCTTATCGTGTCACCGTATACGGTAGTACGATACGGACTGAATAAACCCCCCGTGTCATTGAAGCATTGCGTATCATTGATGCCGCATTCCTCTATTTTCACCACCATCTCTTCAAAAATGTCGAAAAGTTTCGGTAGTTTTCCAAGGGCTTTGTTATATTAAAGTTTTGTGCCGTATTTTATAATAAAAGTGTGAATTTAAGCGATTTTTTGAAATTTCATCCCACATTTTACCCCCCCCCCCCATCAAAGTTTTCGATAAATCTCAATGGAACCCAGGGCTTTTGTTACATTAAATTATTGACTCGAATTTTAGAACGCTAAGATGAACTAGTGAAGTTCAATGCTATTTTTACACTTCCACACCGGAAGGACCGCCCCCACCACCTTGACTTTTTCGAAAAATTAAAGTGGGAATCAAAGGCTACTCTAACATGGAGTATTCGTACTGAATATGATGCATCTAGAATTAACTGGTGAATTGTAGTGATTTTTTGACCATTTCCACCCCTCCACCTTGACCGATTTGGCCCAAATGCAATACCGACCGGGGTCCTATGACTACTGATTTTTGTGCCAAATCGCGTTCCTCTAAATTAATTTCTTCGAGAGTTGTTGTGCTAACAAGAAAACGGTCATAAGCTTATAAATAAACCAATAATATATGATTATAATACAGGGTGGATCCGTATAAGTGTGACAAAAATGTTTGGGTAAAACTACGTTGAAAGTGGAGTAAAATGGTACGTTCGGAAGAGTCCTACGTCGATCCGTTCCGGAGTTATGATTTTTTTTGTGTTTAAAAAAGTAACCAATGCTTGCTTCAGAAAATCCGCAATTTCTCAGCTTATATCGCACCAAATCCAAAACGTGATGCCATTTTCAGAAACTACGGAACATTTACTTTAGGATAGAGGTCATTTTATTGCTTGAAATAATCGTCAACACCCAGAAATCTGGCATTTTTTCCGTAATTGTACGTGGCCTCCAAAATTTGACCGTTTTACGAAAAATCGCTGTACCCAAACAGCTTTCTCAACAGATTTTCGATGTATCACAAAAACTTCCCCGTCTTCTAAGCTTCCTTTTGGCGTGTTCACATTTGATGTTACCACTGACGTTTCCCACAAAAACGTCACGAGAATGCACAAAAACCGTGTTTTTACGAAACATGGGCCATTGTCTACGGTATTCGTGAAGGGTGCGGAGAGATCGGCAGTAAGTGAGAACAGGATATCTTACCATGGAGAAGATACCGCAGGCAAGAGACATTCAATTTGACCCCCCTCCACCATCCATTTCTGCCGATCTCTGTGCACCCTTCACGAATATTGTTGGCACCTGGCACAAAGGCAATTGCCTATATTTTTCTGCCAAAATACTGTTTTAGAAAGGGAGGACAGAATATTTTAGGAAGAAGAAGATATCGTAGGCAAACGGCATTCAATTATACCCCCCCCCCCCACCTGAATGGCGACAATTTAATGAATCACTGGTGGGGGAAGGGGTCAAATCGAATGCCTCTTGACTTCTCCATGGTAAGATATACTGTTCTCACTTACCGCCGATCTCCCTGCACCCTTCACGAATACCGTAGACAATGGTCCATGTTTCGTAAAAACACGGTATTTGTGCATTCTCGTGACGTTTTTGTGAGAAACGTCAGTCGTAACATGAAATGTGAACACGCCAAAAGGAAACTTAGAAGACGGGGAAGTTTTTGTGATTTACCGAAAATCTGTTGAGAAAGCTGTTTGGGTACTGCTGTAGAAAGCTGGGGGTAGCGACTTTTCGTAAAACGGACAAAGTTTAGAGGACACGTAAATTTATGGAAAAAATGCCAGATTTCTGGGTGTTGACGATTATTTCAAGCAATAAAATGGCCTCTATTCTAAAGGAAATATTCCGTAGTTTCTGAAAATGGCATCACTTTTTGGATTTGGTGCGATGTAAGCCGAGAAATTGCGGATTTTTTGAAGCAAGCATTGGTTACTTTTTTAAACACAAAATAAATCATAACTCCGGAACGGATCGACGTAGGACAATTCCGAAGGTACCATTTTTCTCCACTTTTAACGTAGTTTTACCCAAAAAATTTTGTCACACTTATACGGATCCACCCTGTATATAAATTCTGGAGACCACTGAATTCGTGTTTTAGAGGTTCTGCAACGTGAAAAAAACATGACATGACCCATGTTTGCCACTATCACGACGGGACCAATAGTGCATTTTCAGAATGAAATGCACTAAAAATGAATATAATTTCATTTCATAACAAAATAACTTTACTTTAATATACAGATCGTCGCCGAATAACACGCAGCTGTGAAAATCTGGTAGGTGATTTCAGACGAGTTTCCTCGGCACCTTTCCCAGTCCCCCTCGCCTAAACGTCACCCTAAATTCTGGCTCTATTTCTTCGCCAATCTTCGATTTCAAAGTCTCAATATAGATGTCAGGAAATTGCATAATGAAGAGGAAGTTTGCTTGTTCAAATTTCAATCCTTAATCAACCACAAAACACAAATTGAGTTCAAATGTGTTATAGAGTTTTTCAGTGATGTAATTTGAAGAAGTACAATTTTCAAGCGTAGTAATAAATAATCAAATTAATAGATTACTTATGTATTAGTCAAAGACGATTTTTCCGTATTCGTGACATGAAACCACGAATTGATGTCCTATTTCCAGCCATGTGCCCCACGGGTGGATTTTTATATTAATTTAATTAATTATTACGCCGTGTTCAACAAAAGTAGTACGAATCAAAGACGTAGACTTCCATGTCTACGGAGCTAAAATCTACCGGTAAACAGTAAAATAGGAGTACCTCTTACAGGTAACACAATCGCACCTGATGGGATCTCGTACTTTAATGAGCAAAAGTTAATTTAAGAGTAGAGTAAGTACCTTGGCAAAAAATTAAATCGAAGCATCCACTCCAGTTTATATTTTACCCCTCGAAGCACGGAGACGGATCGGTGGCGAATCGGACATGTGCGGGAACACGGAAATGTGTGGGGAGACCTTAACATGAAAAATTTCCCTCCAGTAAACGCGTCTAACCCTCTCTTTCCTACATTATCCGTTTCAATAACGGACCCTACGGTTATCGGTTCGAACGCCCACTCAACATTTTTAAAAATTCGCTAAAAAAGCATCGTTGATTGATTTCAGAGTTTAATGTGAGCAATAGGCTTGTGGAAGAGCCCTCTTTAAGAAACACCAACTTTTGAAAAATGTGCAAGTTCTCCATTTTACCAGTTAACTAGATCCAACTGAATAGTTCAGTCAAAACAAGTTTTGTGTAGCACGCTTTTTTCTTCCCTATCTTGAAACGTAGAAGGACCAAACCAGTGAAGCAGAGGAAGCTATTACATCAACTCCTAGACCTCGGTCGGCGGTTTTGCTTCTGCAGAAAGATGGAATTGGTGTTTGATTCAAAGTGCCATGCAACAACAATCATGACAAATACGATTTTCAAAATTTTCAAATCCGTTATGAGTTTCATAGTAATAAATTCTTGGATTCCTTTTAGTGCATTTCATTCTGAAAATGCACTATTGGTCTCGTCGTGATGGTGGCAAATATGGGTCATGTCATGTTTTTTTCACGTTTCAGAACCTCTAGAACACGCATTCAGTGGTCTCCAGGATTCATATACTATGACCGTTTTCTTGTTAGCACGATAACTCTCGAAAAAATCAATTTAGCGGAACGCGCTTTGGCACAAAAATCAGTAGTCATAAGACCCCGGTCGGTATTCCATTTGGGCCAAATCGGTCGAGGTGGAGGGGGGAAAAATAAGGGTTGAAATGGTCAAAAAATCACTATAAATCACCAGTTGATTCTAGAAGCATCATATTCGGTACTACTCCATGTTGGAGTAGCCTTTGATTCCCATTTTAATTTTTTGAAAAAGTCGAAGGGGAATGGGTGTTGCCCCCGGAGTGGAAGTAAGCGTGTGGTTTTGTTAGCACGATAACTCTCGAAGAAATCAATTTAGCGGAACGCGCTTTGATGTAACGAAAGCCCTGGGTTCCATTGAGATTTATCAAAAACTTTGATGGGGGAGGTTGAAATGGAGGATGAAATTTCAAAAAATCGCTTAAATTCACACGTTTAGGTATAAGATACGGCACAAAAATTTAATATAACAAAGCCTTTGGAAAACTACCGAAACTTTTCGACATTTTTGAAGAGAGGGTGGTGAAAATAGAGGAAGAAGTTCGGCTTAATGAAACAAATTATGGTATCAAAATTATTACTTCTGGGACGGCTTAGGGTATCCGTATACGGAATGAAATGCACTCTTTCCGACCGCCAGCTGCCGGAGCGAAATTTTTTTTTTCGTACAGTTTTGGTGGTGTGTGACAGTGTGGTGGTGGGGTTTTGCCTGGAAACTTTGTTTTGATCAGGCATTTCGGGTTTTAACGGTGACCCCAAGTGGCCACTACTCGTTTTAACTACAAACCTTTTAGTAAAAATCAGAATTGTCTGACAACTTTGGGCAAAAACTTGCCTAGTGAATAAGTATTCACTATGGGGCATTGATAAAACTAGTTCAGGGGGCTTATTCTCTAACTACGAAGCAATAGCTTTTTCGAAGTCATATGTTTATTTCATTAATTTTCTTCAAACAAATGAATGAAATAGACACGTGGCTGGCGAATAAAATATTGCTTGTTGTTAGAGAATAGGCCCCCTGACCGGTTCTGACTAGGCAATTCGGGTTTTGACGGTAACATATGGACTCCTTAGGCACGAATTAGCGTTTTTTCTCAAAACCATTGGTGAATTATCGATTCTTCATTATTTTGTCCGTGAATTAGCGTGTTTCGTAATTTTAAACGCGAATGAATGTTTTGTTTACACTTTATCTACGATTTTAGAGATTTCTCGCAATTTTGGCCGAATAACGTTTCACCTCGTTAATTAGCTATGTATTTTTCTTAATTTTATCCGTGATTTAGCATTTTTTCTCACTTCTGTCCGTGAATCTATAGGCGCGTTTACACGGTTCAATCACATTGCTCAATATGGTGGAAGACATTTCATTGAATGGCTCGGGTATCACGTTTACTATACAAATTTGGTGGAGCTATATCATTGAAAATATGTTTACACGTTTCAATTTGATTGAACCAATGAAATTGAGCCACGAGATTGAACCGTGTAAACGCGCCTTATTTCAGCGCCAAGTTAGCGTTATTTTCAATTTTTGTCTGGATTAAGTGGGCCCGAATATTAGCACATTCCTAACTTTTATCCGCCTACTTGCCCCAAGAACCGCACGCAAGTGCACACTCTCAATTTTAGCCGTCCACGATGAGGCGCGAATTGTGGCGTTTTCGATTAGCACAAAAATCCGAGGGGCGCCAGAATCCAACATTAAAATGGTAATTAACCACTGCAGGCCACGGGCGGGCCATTGTATAAGGCTCAGCTGGCCCCTTCTTGGCCCGCGGTCCCTGGGTTGGCCACCCCTTCTGTAGACGCTTCTCTTTATGCATTCCATTAGCACATTAGCATTAGTTTTCCATTAGCACAAAAATCCGAGGGGCGCCAGAATCCAACATTAAAATGGTAATTAACCACTGCAGGCCACGGGCGGGCCATTGTAGAAGGCTCAGCTGGCCCCTTCTTGGCCCGCGGTCCCTGGGTTGGCCACCCTTTCTGTAGACGCTTCTCTTTATGCAAGGTAAACCACGCCAATTATCATGGTTGTAGTTCGATACATGTCGCCGGTATTTAATTAAATAAATATTGATATCTTTCTGGACGACGATGGAAGGTCGCAGCCCAACATGATTCAGGTTTCTCACTCAGTTTATATTACTTCTCACCGTTCTCTGTCGTTTTTCGTTGTTATAATTCAATTTACGGCAATTGATTTAGGACCCCCCTCCCCACCCCTTTAACGGTCTTTGACTTTTATATTTTTCCAAATTCTCGTTGAACACTATGATCACCCCCAGCGAATGGGGGATGTCACTCTCTAGGCTACAAGGTTCAACAATTTTAATACGTGCAATAAATTGCTAGCAATTTTTATGAAGGTGATAAAATGATAATGGTGATGATATTGCTCGGCAATCTAAAGGAGGCTTAAGAAACACAGCCGTCAAATAACACAAGTCGGTGTGATACGGCCACACGCCTATCCATTGAGCTCTGCTCAATGTTGGTATCCCACGAAAGAGCGACGGTGAAGGGTTCAAAGCAGGGAGGGGAAAGAAGAAAAATTCTTTGTCGCTGCCCAGTCCGGTTTCGACCTCCATGGTCATCATTTGTGGACTATGCACTTGCTTTTCAGGATAAACAATAAATAATTACAAAATGTTAAATTAATAAAAATGCAAGTAAACAAATAAAACCAACCGTTAAAAAAAACTGTAGTCGATAAAAAAAACTCAAGAAAGTGCCCTCCGACCGAATCTCATAACGGACGCAAACTCATTCAATTCTCAACAGCAGATCTAAAGATGAACAAGGTAGGCGTAGACTACAAGACTAGAGTGTTACCTGATAAAACAGACAAAAAGGCCCGTCCGGGTAAATTAAAAAGTAACTATGTAGTCCAGTGACTACATATACATCGGACCGTGCGTCAAATCGGGTAGTTCTGATTTTTTGCACATTTTTTTAGGATGTTGACCTGATGACTAATCCAAGTTTTCGACCTCGAGCTCCAAACGCAACCTTGTCAAAAATAGAAAAAAGTTTAACCACTGGCCGAAATTTTAGCCTTTTTTCAGTTTTTGGCCATTTTAGCCCAGAACGGTTAGTTTTATGAAGACACATAATATTTAAGCTTAATAAGCATACTCAATTACCTAAATTTTGAGACCCTTGCGGTCCAAATAGGTCTAATACTTCAGAAGATACAGCATCTCGAAAATTGCATAATTTTTTAGATTTGCTCATTTTGGGCTTAATTTTGATGTTTTGTGATGGATTTCACCATGTAAGGTATTTTTTATGAAACCCCCCCTCCTAAAAGTTTGAGGCTTAGGTTCACAAAGAATTATTCGGTACTCCCCCCCTAAAATTTCCCCCACCCCCATCCCTTTCCCAGACCAATCAAAATTGTAACAACTGTTAACCACCATTTCAGGCAGAACGTTTATGTGACTTATTGCCTGGAAGGATGCCTTATATTTTTTTTGTGATTTTTAACTTTTTCTGGTAACCCCACTCCCCAAGTTGCTTCCCCTCGCCCCCACCACCCATGAAACTAATACTTATTTTGCAATCCCGTTAGCCCAATAATGTACTTTGTTATTGCTAAACTGCCGTTCTTTAAAAAATTAGTATAGGAGAGACGCTCCCTACCCCAATCCTCCTATGCTCCCCACCCGCTCCCTCACGGAATGATTTTTTTTTCGCGATCGAGCCGGGTAAAGGAGGAAGTGTGTGTGTCTCCTCGAGGAAAGAAGTACAAAAAAACGCCTTCGCTGAAGTTGTCTCAAATCTCAAGGTACCTACTAAAAGTCAGTCTCATTCTCTCTCTTTCCTTTTCCAAAAATTTAGTTAACTCCATTTTCCGGTCTCTCAAAATTTATCAATCTCTCTCCCTTTAAAATACAGTCCCCTCTGCTCTCCAGCAACATACCTAATCTGACTTATTACCTGGAATGATGCGTACCACGTATTTTTGTGATAAAGTGAATGAACTTGAAGTTCACTTAAATTAACACAGAAAGACACGAAACTGACGATTTCGCGTATATCTAGCTAGGAAACTCGAAATTGTGCTTCAATTAGGACGCGAATATAGGAGCTCACAAGTATTCATACCTTGTTGCGTGTTGTGGTATGGGTGCAGTCCCGCTAAAATGGACTCCATGCTCACTATGAAACAGTGGCCCCCACTCGCCCTCACTTCCTTCACTCGCCCAGAAACGTGCTATTTCGCTAATATTTGGACCCGAAACTTGATATTTCGTGGCGACTTGGCCCCAATGTTGCAATTCGGCGCCTTTTGGGCTATTCAATTTGTTTATTGAATGACTTGTCTGTTAATTCACTCTACAACACGTCATCAAACACGTTGACACGTTCATTCCATCACGTTTAAAAGCAAAATTGTTGCTTTACAATTTCACGGCTCTTCAGCCTAGAATAATGGTTTCGCGGATGTTCATAGTCGCAAGCATGCAGTTTCGCGATATTCAATCCCAAACTTTCATTTTGCGGAAGAAACTTGGAATTCCGTGGCTATTTATCTATTGAATCTCGACACTTGAGCTTTAATTATTTTTATTCCTTTCTAAAATAACAACAGTTTTTCGGAAGTAGTACCTTTTAGGGTCCTGTTGATGCTGACTCGACGTGCGTGGATGTTCAATTCGCCTAATTCTGGATGTTCAAACCTCGCGAAATTGTTTTTTTTTAGCGACAAAACCCCGCGAAATTTATTTTTATTTAGTGACTGAAACCTGGTTGTATTCATTACCAAATTCACAAGAATGGGTTTCTTAATAGCTAAACTAACGCGAAATTGATGCATGCGAAAAATCGTTGTCGTAGGGGCCTACTTTGTCAGTCTTCCCTCGCAGGCTCCTACGGCTACGACTTTTGCATGCGTTATCTACTAACCCTCGTAGTTTAAGCGCTATTACTAACTATAACTATGGCCCAGTAAAGTGGCCGAGATCGTTAGGGTGTCGACTCTCATGGATTGCCACTCCAACTAACAATATCAATGCCACTTCAAAGTGATCAATCCGTCCCCTGAAACTTAATTTTCATACTTAAACTTCTCTTCATCTTAAAAAATCCAGTATTAGAGTTTACAGTTTTGCCCTATTATTTCATTTTGCAGCATTGCCTCATTGAGTGGGATAGAAGAATGGCCTAACATTAAAAGATTGTAGTTTCTTAGGTGAACAGCGTTCTTCGTGGGTTAGATTAGACATTTTACAACAACTTGAAAGTTTTAGAGGTCATTCATAACAACACGAACAACTACGTTGCTGGGACAAAATATTTTATTAATTAAACTCATAAAACCTCTTTTAGTTGTGTATTTAAATAATACTGTTTCCGTCGTTGGATTGCCAGTTAAAGGGCAATTTCCTCGCTCAACAGCCAGTACTGGGTCCGTAAAGCAATACCCGTGGGCTCATAACCTTTTACACAGTTGAATATTCGGTTTCTTGGAGTTTTAAGTGTCAATTTATACGCTGAAAAAATATATTTTGGAGCTTTATATCGATTTGTTTGCAGGCTGGACAGGTTTTTAGGTAAAATTGATAGAGACATATTATAGCTGATCTAGCATGGCATACATTGGTTTATGACAGTATTCTGATCCAACCACCTCCCCCGGTCATTCTGTCTTTAACCGATTTATCTACTCTAATGAATGAGGAAGTAACACATTTTCCTAAATCATGCCATCTTGATAGCTTGGTTACCAAAACTCATGATAACACGATCCGTTCAAATAAAATCAGGCCCTACATTTTTTTATTAATTTTTAAAACTATTGGGTTGCGGGACCCATTTGAAATAGGCTAGATAGACTGATGACGCAATAACAGCCTTCGCATAACCTTCACAATGGCTTCCCACAAATCAAACAATACGATGGGGAAGCGAGGTTCGATTTTTCAAAGGTAATTCGACTCATAACAAATAAGAAGGTTAGAACCCACCTCACCCCCTTTCAATGTTTAGAAGAAGTAAGGAGGAGTCTAGTCTCCAACTTCTGCCGTTTCGTTTAGAATTTTTTGTATTGGTTAAAGTGAATAGTCCCTTGCCTTTTTATTTATTTATTTTTTCGGAGATTAGAAAAATGGCTCGTGAACTTGGTGCCCGGCGAAGTAAAGGCTCACAAAGAAGGAGAAGCCAGCTTTAAAAAAAACCATGTTGATATTGTTCTACGATGATCGTTGTAGATTGCAGTCATCGCAGAAAAACTGTAGCGGCTGAATTGAATACGAATATGTCAAAGAAGAAAGGGCAGTCGTTTCTGGTACATCGAACACTGAATCCCACCAAAAACTTTAAAAAAACACACACAGTGTAGTGAGCTCAACGGCCAGAAAATAAGTTTTCATGGGTGATGGTGATACTCACAGTTTCACAAGTGCTGTACACCGTACCCTGTGTCTCGAGTTTGCTTGTCACCCGAAAGTCATCAATTTCGACTAATCCCGGAAGAAACCAAACCCGACATTCGTGTGCTTTTGACCGTGGTCTCTGGAGGGTGTAAATGTGTCGAACACGTCTGTTATGACTTCAAAAGCATAATTTATTATAATCAACTCATAAGTAAACGATTCAATTTGACTACACGAAGTGTTTTTACCGTGAGCTGCGCCGGAGTGAAAATACATTTTGGTTAATCTAGAATTCTAGAGAGAGGTGAGGAAAATAATGTTCATCTGAAGCCGGACGGATTCAAAAAATCAAGTAGCCCCTGTCGATTGCGAATCAGGTCTTCCCGACACTAATTATTACGTAGAGAAACTTAAAAAATATGTGAAAAACACTGAACTGCCTTAAAACGTGGGATTTGTATCAATAATGTCAAACTGTCCTAGGGGTTGATGATAAGGTGATAAGGTTTATTATGAGTCGAAACTTCCCCGACGTATAGGACTTTAGAGAAAGGGAGGGACAAGAAGTGGCAACACATGATAACAGCCATGATGCGGAGGGTTGGGAGGGGTCACGACCCCTTAGTTACGTCACGAGTCACAGACCGGCCGTTAAAGGTAACAAAAAATTGGCAAGTTTTATCATTTCGCTATAAATCGAAATCAATCATTTACGCACTAATATTCAATTCCTGGTCATATTTAGTCATTTTCTTCAGAAAAAAAAATGTCTCCAGCGATTTTCATTTTTTATGTTACTTCCTCATTATGTAAATCAGATTGAAAAATTTATCGATTTTTTTGCCATTAGCTCTCGAATCATGATCCCTCAATTACAAAATTATTTTTTTATAGGGCTATTTCTGACGTTATGCGTCAATTGGACGATGAAAGATCTCGAACCGAAGAAGTAACCGATTTATTTACTCCGCATGTTGAAACTCAAAGAGTAAGTTGTTTGAAAATTTCGCTTGAAGCCCCCTTTTTCGCCTCAATCTGTTATTTTATTTCATTTCGTTTGTTTTTCTGATGAATCAGATGAAACTTAGAGATTACTGCGATAAGTTGATGTTTACCGCCCCTGTCACGCACGGCAAAAAAGCAGAAGACATATTGTGGAGGAAAGTTTATTATGAAGTTGTATCGACAGTCAAGAGACTGAAAAAGGTAAATTGCGTTATTGACTAGCTTCATACCATGATGACTTATATAATTCGTTTCTATTCGCAGAACATGAAATTGAGCGACAACGATTCGTCAATCATTGAAGCTCATTTACAATGCGGCATTGGTTTTTATCACCATCTAATCATGAAATTACAAACCCAATTCCGTCTAGATCTCCGTGGAATTGTGGACTTCCCCATCGTGGTGACTGATCGTGGTCTAAAAAAGGGTATTTACTCGTCTTGTCTTTGTGATCATGTGCTCCTTAAATATTTAAAATGAAATTGTGTTCCAGACAAAGCAATTTGGGCTAACAATGCTATTGAAAGTGGAGCTCTTGAATGGGCAAATAATGCTCTCCACCGATGTTTGATATACTTGGGTGACATTAGCCGTTATTTAACTGATCTGGATTTGAGTAAAGGCCACAGTTCGGCCGAAAGATATTACACTCAAGTAAATGTCAATTTTTTATTGCTGTCGTCTCCTTACATTGATTCATTTAATTTTTCACTTAGGCTCTCAACTGGAAACCCGAGTGCGGAACACCACATAATCAGCTCGGAAACATGTCGGCCAATAAAAATTATTCGCTGAACGCTGCTTATCACTTCATGAGATGGTATGTTACACACGCTCAATTAGTTGGCCAAATATTTCAAAAATCAAACATTTCTTTCAGCTTGAGTTGTATCGACAAATTTGAGGGCGCTGAAGGAAATTTAGTGCATTTGATGGAAAACAACGCTCGCATAGTCGACGAGCTAGCACGCATTCAAAACCAGCCAATGCCGAGCCTGAAGAAGATGATTACTTCGTTCCTTCATATTTCTTACGCTTTCTTTTTCGACAAAGAAGAACCTCGTATAACGGAGGTACTTTTAATACAGTTTAAACTCATTTCGATGAACTTTCGTCCCATGAAAATTCAGTTGTAGTCGATTTATTAATAATTATTATTACTTTATTATTGTTTGGTATCTTTTTGCTGTTTCAGCTCTGTGGTGATGTGTTCATTGCATTCGAAGCCTGCGTGGATGAAACTTTCTCTGAAAAGAACGGAACCTTGAACTGTGCGTCTGAGCCAACCATTCTTACGGATGACATGTTATTTAAAATGATTGTGATAACGATCCTGTGCATAACTCAGCTCAAGGCAAAAAGTAACGACTTTTCACCCCTTGGACTCTTTGGCTAAAGAGAGTCTGACACTTTCTCTCATTTCTTTTCAGACTCCCAGCAACTCATGGGTGGCGTCGCCTTATTTTTGGCGCTATTGTCCCAAGTCCTCCACTTTGCGGTGAAAAGACTTGAAATTGTTCTACCACCACCCTCGGGACCCTTGCCCTTGAAGAATATTTTATTCGAACGACGACGAAGGAAGCGTAGGGCCACAATATCTTCTGATGTCAGCGATGGTAAACGCAGTATGCTTAAACATTGCGTCTTCGTCCCTCAGCATAATTTGAAGAATTTTTTGAACCAGATGACAACGGCGAGGAAGAAGACGTGGTCTCCGATTTGAGTGTGGAAGAAAGTGTAGTTTTCGACGAATCTGCTGACTCTGACGATGAGCTATGTGTCGTAAACGGTATTACATTTGTTTAAAAAATCAGTAATACTGAACATGCAAATCTATGATTGCCCACATCGTCTGTCACCCCTCGTAAGAATTCGTTATTTATGGAAACCATGTTTCGACTGTTCGCCGTTCTCAACGCCGTGCCTTGAACTGACTGAGTTTAATGCAAGACATTGAGAATGGCTAACACCCGAAACACGTTTGTTGTAACGAACTCTCTCGAGGGAAGACGAAACGGACAACAACGAATTTGCACGTTCATTCACGAACCCCTTAGCATGAACGATTTAACTAACACTTTCAATAAGTAATATTTTTGGTCCTTCCTCATTCTTAGGGAAACCAGCTCCGGTACTGATGAACGGATTTAATAAGCTAAATGTCGATAGTCATGCGTCCAAACCTTGGGAATTGCCAGTCATAGCTAAGAATAAAACATTCCAACAGATCTTCAAGTTGAGTGAAGAGTCATATATAATCCAATCAGTCAAGGTGATTGAATGATTGTTATTACTAACCACTTCGTATATACTCATGAATTTCCTGGTGTTTCAGGTTGGGTTTGATTGGATTGAAAGTAATCAGTCAATATTGAAGTCATGCGGAGCAGCTACAGGCCAGCTCATAGCTCGGCTCGTATCTTTTCTCAATCATTTGTGCACGGTTCCTGGACATGACCATATCAAACAATACTATGACGATGGTAAGTTTAATTTTACTTCTATGTTCCCGTAGGGTGCAGGAATTATGGTGTTTACAGGTGAAAATTTTCAGGGTTTTTGCTTTGTTGTACAGATATACCGAGTGCCGAACTACTTTGTTCTATTCCTTTGCGGGAAGACGCCCACGTTCGTGAACTTCCTGATTTACAGTTGGCTCAATCTAAACTCAACTGGAATCACTTGCGTATCAGATCGCTACAACCCACTGAAGAGGTAGCTTGTTGCCTGTTTTAAATCGTACACTTGTTATAGCCCATTTCTATTTCATTACAGACGTATTGCCGCATAATAACGCTAATACGCTTCGGAAAGAAGTTGGCTTCGTCTGGTATTTGTCCGCTTAATTTCGATGAACCGAAATTGTGGTTTAGCGCTGATTCAACGGTCAATGGCCATGACAAGAACTCGTGCGTCGAGGTCAGTGTCATATTATTGTATTTTATAGAGGTTTTCGATTTGGTATGAGAGGGTGCAAGTGCCATTGCACTGGTCCTTAAGACCGGATCTCCAAGGTCGACAATAGTGTACACCCAGTGGCGTAGGAACGGGGGGGTACAGGGGCCAAATGAACCCTCCCAAATTCTGTTGCGGGGGTACACCCTATGTATTTGTACCCCCCCCCCCGATTTCGGGTCTTTTTGTTTTCCTTTTCATTTCAGTACCTCCCTACATTATAATTATCATATTCGAGAAAGGGTACCCCGCATTAAGGGGGGTCAAAAGTCCCTTAACCGGGATTTTTTCGGAAGCAGGCGATAATCATTTGGGACCAAAAAAGAAAATTTTTATCGAAGCGCGTTTGTCCAAAATGGGGTTTCTTACCGAATTATCGTCAAAAACGTCGTTTTTGGCCATTATTTATTATTTATTTTTCCCGAAAACGTTGATCAAGGAGGAAAATGATTCATTAATAGTAAATTTATTAACTATGTATGACAGTTATAGTTGTGTAGGAACAAGATTCGTGCGAATCTGTTTTCGGGAAAAATAAATAATTAATAATGGCCAAAAAACGACGTTTTTGACGATAATTCGGTAAGAAACCCCATTTTGGACAAACGCGCTTCGGTAAAAATGTTCTTTTTTGGTCCCAAATGATTACCGCCTTCTTCCGAAAAAATCCCGGTTAAGGGACTTTTGACCCCCCTTAATGCGGGGTATCCTTTGCTCTCAATATTCCATTGTTCAGCCAATTTCGCATACCTTGCTGAACTTTAAGGACCATAATGAATTGTTCGCGCAAGACGGAGGAGCTGAAAGTGGGAAAGAAGGGGTAGGCTGAGTAAAGTTTGTAGGGGTCTGCTCCTATGTGGAATTTATGGGTGGAGGAGGGTATTTGCCTTTCTATGCAGGGTTGTACAATTTAGGACCCGTTGGTCGGGGGGGGGGGCACTGAATCCTTGTACCCCCCCGAAATTAGGATGTTCCTACGCCACTGTGTACACCCAATGTATTGAAGTAAACAACGTTGTGGAACCCAACAACATCGCCCAACATATGAGTCATGTAGAACTTTGCGAGTAGTGCTCGGCATCAACTCACCAGCGAATGGGAACACATTTTATCATATTATTAACAGTACGGCTCGAGCATTCAAGACCGGGGGACACGAGTTAAGCCTTGTTCGGGGAGCGGTTTAATACTCTATAGAGAAGAATCTGAATAGGGAAAAAGTGAGGCCGATTTTGAGCGACGGTGGCGATCCAAGTGAATAGCGACCGAACCTTCGGTGGACCATGCGACGTACGGGGGGAACTTCCGAACCCCCTTCCCATCCACCATTCGCCTTTACCGTCTACCTTAATTTTCACTTTCGTATTCAGATATTTCAAGTTCAAATTGAATCATCCAATTTTTTTTCTGGAAAACGACTAAAAAATGATGAAATGCACTAATAAAATGTATGAGATGAACATTTTCCAGTCCAGCCTTGAATTTTCACAGAAATAGATAAATGAAAAACCAAAGTTTTGCTTGAATACCCATTTATTTCTTTAAAACTTGACTTCTCAGAGACACAAATAAATGTGCGCGTTAGTAAAACCACAAACAAACTTGCCGTCTAGAGTCTTCTAAATTTTGGAAAAATAAAATCAGCGAACCTGCCATCCTTTGGAATTCGAAAAAAAAACCGATCACGCCACCAGCTTCATACATCGACGAACATCCGGGAACGATACATTTTTCGTGGCCCATTTTTCCGAACAACAATATATTCGAAAAAAATAATAAAAAATAAAATATAATTTAATTCGCTCAACTTCGCACATGTCTCAAAAGTGACAGCGTCAACTTGGAGTGAATGGAGTGGATTGCAAAGTTTCACAAATTTATTCGCCCAACTGATTTTTATGGTGAGGAGGGCCGCGGGGTATCATTAAAGTGTAATTTTAAAAACATTTAGCGCTTCCCGTGAATGGCGACCAAACTAAACTTCGTTCCTCGGTTTTCTTACGTATAAGTTTCGCTTATATATATATATATATGAATCCTGGAGACCACTGAATTCGTGTTCTAGAGGTTCTGAAACGTGAAAAAAACATGACATGACCCATGTTTGCCACCATCACGACGAGACCAATAGTGCATTTTTCAGAATGAAATGCACTAAAACGAGGAGGAGGATGATGTCAATGAATGGGAGTGAGGGTTACTTCCAATATGAATTACTTTGTGCATACCTATACATATATATACTTTAGCCTGTGTTCGTCATCTAAAAACGAAATTTAATATTTGATTTCTCTCTCTTTCGTGGGATATACTCAGCCAGTTCTATTCTCACAGATTCCTCTCTTCTTCACTATTTCTCTTTCTCCTGCGCATTCTACAATTTCTCTCCCTCTTTCTACCTTACCGTCTTCGACGTTTTTGATTGCTTCTATTTTGGTTATACGTATTGACACATTGCAAACATTACCTTTCGATTTGCGAGGAAAGCTTTGGTATCTACGTCACTTACCAATTCCTTTTTACGTATTATTGTTAAAACCCCTTCTCTACATCACAGTCTCCACTCTCTCTGAGACGTTTTCAACTTTAAGTTTGGTTTATGTAGTGCTCTTTTTCTTCTTTTTTTTAGAATGGAACACTCCATCGTTTGACAAATGATCAGATAAACTGTTAAGATCAGATAAACGGTAGCAGAAGATAATAGTTGACGAAGATTCCACCGGGAGTCACTCCTAGACCCACTCGTCAGCTCCTCCCCTGTCGCACACGACCCATTACGCGCTAGATTCGAACTTGCAGCCATATTGGAGTAGTTGCCCCACCAGGGTTGCCACAGACCGTGGGAAACAGGGAAAAGTCAGGGAATTTCTTCATTTTGACACCTAAGTCAGGGAAAAATGAGTGGACAGCTTCTTTATCGTAGATTTCCTCGAATATTTTGGTGGTTGAACGAAGAAAAAATTTGACTGACGCGAGCTCTTCTACCCGTCAACACCCGTACGACGGTCTTTTTCGTTCTCGATTTTTCGAGCTGTGCCAGTGTTCTTCCAAGCGTGCAAAGTCACTTCTAAGTAGTTTTGGGCATTGTTCAAAATCTTTTCCGGTTAATTGACAAGAATTTGACAATTTTGACTGGAATTTGACCCGTCAAAATCCACTTTTCCTGCGGTGCCACCTTGCCGTCCTATGCTACCTTGAAACCGGACATTCCAAGCTCTTTTAAACTGCAAATCCTTTAATTTCAAGCCCATTCGCTCAAGACATTTCTAGGGTCGCCAACTGTCCCGAGATACATTTTGTCCCGGATTCAGGCTGAGATTTCTTAAATTTTCTCAAGTCGGAGCATAATAATTCCTCGGAAACAGACCAAATAATATGATTTGAAGGCTCAGTTGACCATTCTCAAGGCTGAAATGCGCGCCTCCAGTCAATTTCACGGTTCGTGATGAAATAATTAGCATACTTCTATTAGTTTCTGCTAGAAAGTGACATTTCCGTGAGATCCGTGAAATTCAGTTTTGAAAGAGACAAATTTCTGAAATTGGGGTTTGACAGATCCAAAGCCTAAATGATCGTTAATCCGTGAAATCTGGTTTCGAAGGAGCCTATTTCACGACATTTGAATTTTAAAATTTCGGATGAAGCATTCAAAATCACGAAGTTCACGGTTTCAATAAGCCAAATCCATGACTTTCGTTTTTGAATGTGCCAAGTTTGTTACTGAAAGAGGCAGAACCGTTCAATTTGGTGTTGTATAGAGTCACACCGTGGAATTAAGTTTTTTATACAAATTCCGTGAAATTGGGTTTTTGAACGAGTCAGACCCCTAAAATTGGGTAAAATTGATATAGCCCAGACCCGCAAAATTTCAATTTGATTTTTCAAAGGTCCAAGCCCTACGAAATGGTTTTTGTAAGAGTCAACCCCACGAAATTTGGTCTTTGATGGACTTTTGGCCGTATTCAGAGACCTTCCTTACTTAAGGCCACCTTAAAGTGCTTCAAAAACAGGTGATGCATTTTAATAAGCCCTATGATGTTTGCACAACTCAAGTTAAGGCTCCAGTAGGGAAGGCCTATACGGCCATCAGTTCTTTGAAATTTATTTTTGTGAAAGCGAAACATGCGAAATTTCTTCATTGAATGATCGGATCCTACCAGATCTGTAAGGGAGAATTGGCTTTTTCCAACCAAATTTGTGAATCACTCTGACAATTTCCACCACAATCACAAAGATTTTAACCTTCACAAATTGTAGGTAAATTTTCGTTCGTTATTTTTAGTTGCCCCGAACTGAAAGTGGCTTGTGTCCGAGATTTTGATGGTCAAATTCCGTTAATAATCATTCCAGACAAGTGGCCAGTCAATTGCCAATTTTGACGGCGGTCAATTGACCGGAGCTCTGTCTTCGGCTAAGAAATCGATTTCACTCGGTCATTCGCCCTTTCAATAATTCTATTGTCCGGCTGAGAATAATTTGTGCCCCAGATTCGGTTGACTGGGTCGAATAGAGCCCATCCCCCACCACCGCGGTCATAGCATTTAATTTTCGGCCAAATTTGGCTATAATATTTGTCTTTGCTGTGGTTATGACTACAACTATGGAATTCAAAGGGAATTATTTCTTGGCAGAAATGCTTGTGTGATGATGAATTGCCACTTTTCAGGGCTTTTGAGCCTTTGGGTGCAACATAATCAGTTTTTTAATCAGTTAAGATAAAATAATGAATGTCACGGCTAAATAAGTATTTGTAAGCGCTATATGAGTTAACTAGTTTGCCCTTAAAAATTCAACATTTTGCAACCTGAACAGCGGATTTCTCAAGAAAATCCTCAACCCCCCCCTACGCAGAAGACGTGTTGCTTCTGGGCAGTTCATTTCAAAGGAGACTGGGAAACCTATCGCGCTTATAAGAACAAATATTTTAACGTTGTCATTTATTTCCGATGTGCCAGTTGTGAAAGCAAAGGCCAAGAAAATCTCGTTATAGCTTAGCCATTCCGGGGTATAAAAGCAAGCGTGATGTTACAATCTAAAAAAATTCGTGAATGTTTTGTAACTCCCGTATAAAAACACTTGAGTTCCCCCTGTTCCAGCTTTGCCGTAACGACGTTGTCGTGGGTGTTTGGGATTGGTGGCCCGGCCGCGGCACAGAATTGACCATTTTTCACCCGAAACTTACAAATTAGCTTGCGAACTGTCAAGTTCTCTGAATCTGGATGTTCGGGCCAAAAAGAGCCAATTTTATCCCTTACACAGAGGTGGAACTTGGAGTTTACCCCTTCAAATCCAGATTTTCAAAACCCGGTGATTCAACGCAAAAAACAGACTATTCTACACCACCGTAAAGGGTTATTTCCACACAGTAAAGAGCTTCCCACCTCTATAACAAGGGCGGGCTACGCTGACAATCTACCGGTGAGGTGTTAGTATAGCTCGTCGCTTTCGCTTACTTATTTCGACAGGAATAGTTCACAAATATTGGGCGAACGGATGATATATCGGGAGGGTGCTGAAACTGTGTCGTGCAGATAACTGCCTACCTTCTAAGGTAGGCCCTCTACCTCACAACCGATGTGTTGTTCGTTTAGTAGGCTATCCTATTCCCGCTTTAATTTTTTCCGCAACAAGCTTCGTTGAATGAGGGCCGCATTCAGAGATCTTCCTTAACTTGAAGGCCTTCTTGAAGCGTTTCTAAAAAGGTGACACTTCTTAATGGACTGCATAATTTTTGAACTATTGAAGTTAAGGATCTTCAACTAGGAAAATCACTAAATATTATTTGACTTCACCTATTATTTTCGTATTTTTGGGCGCTTTTATTTTTTTTAGAGCTCCAATTCATTTTCAATAAAGTGGGATAGAAAAGAGAAAATAAGTGTGTATTATGAAGAAGGTTAAAAGCACTTAATAAGAAACCTGGCTTGTAAATATGTATACATGGAGGCGTTTTCCAGTATTCTCTCCCTTTTAAGTTCCTAAGCTCACAGATAGTGTCAACTTTAATGGGGTGAGGAATGCTCCTTCTTACCTCGTCTTTTTCTCATTCGTTCCTAAAAGCATTTATGCGAGTTTCTATCATTTTCTCACTTTTTATTCGTCTCTTCTCACGGTCTCCAACGTGAGCGGGAGTCGCGCGATTTCACCGTTACCCATTCGAATTCTACAGTGTTTTTGGGTTATTTTAGGGATACATTTTGATAAAGCAAGATCTAACGTCACTGTAGAACTTCCTGAAGATTAAAATTAGACTTTGAAATCGAATATTGGTGCAGAAATGGAGCCAAAATTGATGTGCGAAGTTTAAGCGAGGGTCGACTGGAAAGGGGTCGAGGAAACCCGCTTGAAACCCCGCCTTAAGCGTCTTGAGCGTTTACAGTGGGAAAAGCCTGCAGTGTCCTATTTGTGCGTGCGCCCGCTAAATCCGCTCTAGCCGCTGCAATTGTGCGCGTCCAACCTCACGTAGGACACAGGGTTACGGTGTGGGACATTTTAGGCTCTATTTTTATCTACAATTTTCTGGTACATCATTTTATTGTAAGTTCCGTTTAATCCTCCTTGTAATCCGGTTAGTGAGTTTTCAGTCATCTCTATCTTGGAGTGTGCACTGCACTGATTTTGTATTTTCTATTGGTACGCCGATGTACGTATTGCTGTACATAGCTCGCCGACTAATGAATGCTTTTTGCTTAAATACACGTGGGAAGGGGGATGAAACTTCTTCTTGAATTGTATAAATAGGGAGCTCTCATGAGATTAAAGTAAATACCGCACATCCACTGCACCAACATGGGCTATTTCTCGTTGCATTAGTCAAAATCCGCTATTCTTGGTTTTAGTGGACGAACAAGTTGAAACGATGTTCATATAGTCCATTTGAAATAAATGGGGCTTTCGTGTCGGTTTTATATTTCAATTTATGCATTACCTTTAGTGCGAAAATTTGAATGCTAAATTATTCCGACAGCAGCCTGTCGGGAAAAGTGCATTTCATTCATGCCCTCATAAGTTAGAAAGATATCAATCAATTATGAATGACATTTAGGCCGTGGTTTAGAAAGTCAAAATCATAAAATCGTGTTTCTTTTTACCGCAGGCCCCTTTTTGGCACCAACTAAGGGGGAACAAAATGATGAAAATGAAAAATGAAACAGAGTCGGTTTGGTTGCCTATACGATATGAGAAGGCGGACTCTTGTTAGAGGAGTTATTTGCAATTAAAATCTTTATCCCGGCCTAAATTTCATTCATAATTGATTGATATCTTTCTAACTTATGAGGGCATGAATGAAATGCACTTTTCCCGACAGGCTGCTGTCGGAACAAAACTTTTTTCAGATTACGTTAATTTTCAGATCAGTTACATTAGGTTAAATTGTATGTCATTACATATTTAGCGGAATGCGGAGTGCCTGGGTTCAAATCCGAAACAATTTTTTTTTTTTAATTTTTTTTTGTTTCCTCCCTTTTTGGCCCACCTCAGGATTTTTTACTCAAGATTTATTAGGCTGTAGGCAAATCAAATAAAAGAGACGGCTCAAAATAGAATGTCAATGAAATTTTTTGGTAATTGGGTGGTCCAGTAAGGCATAGCATTAATTTAATAGCTCCCCTCCGCCGAGAACTCCCCTGCCATATCAACGGATTTGGTTCACTAGGGTCTCATACGAAAGCGCGTTCATTTCTAAGTACTCGAGTCAATTTTGGGGGCAATTGAAGCAACAGCCGTGCGGTAGCGAATTTTCAACTAATTCAAACCCCTCTTTCACACCGTTCCCGTGGACCGATTCATCTGGATCACGAACTCGTCCGAGATATTCACGCTATTGTTTTTAGACCAAATTTGGTTGCCCTAAGTAAAAAATTGCGACCGTGATCGTGCTAACAAGCGAGGGGGTATATACAGGGTGTTTCAGGAGGAATGATCAGGACTTTAACCAGTGATAGTACTAACTAGGACAAACCAAAATCGTCATATGAACCCAGGGTCGCAAACGCTTCCCTTCTGAGTTACAGGTATTTTTGTCATTTTTTGGTCAAACGCTCTCTTTTCGTCAATAACCATTTTTAGCGTCGCAGCTATTCGTTTCAGAAGAAAACCGATGACGGTTATGGAAAGAGCACAAAATTTCCGTTCAAGAAATGCTGTTGCAACTAGCTGACGCCATGTTTTAGTACTTTCTTTTATTTTTTGAAAAAACCAAAAACCGTAAATTGTAATTTTACTGTTTCTTACAAAGAAGATTTTCCCACAAACTTCAGCGGCAAAGTCACGGTTAAGTTATTGATAAAACATGCCAGTATTGTAAGCTACAAAACGACTTTTTAAATTTCACAATCGATGCATTTTTCGCTGAGATATTGCATCTAACGTTCAGAAATCCCTGATCAGGTAGTCAAATTGAGCCACATAGCACCTACCTAAAAAAAATTGAAAACAGTCATTTCCCGAGTCAATCCTTGAATGTGCTCACGGAAATAATTTCATGAAACTAATGCCTGGTGTTATTTTGTCAAATAATTACTACAAACCCCTCCCCACCCCACCAAAATAACCAAAATCACAGAAAAATGATTGAATAATGTGTATTGTGGACTGGAGAAACTGGATGTAAACTGGGGAAGCTTACAACTTACTCGATGGATTGATTTTCGTATGTCTTTTGTCCCCCCCCCCCCTCATAAAAAGTACGAATTTACAACTAGTTTCAGGGGATTGACAATTGTTACTTTTCTATGAGATGATTATTATTGTTTCAAAAGACTTACGAAGAGACACAATACATGGTTTTTCGTGAAGTGGAAGTTGTAATCTGGATTTAGATTCGTTCGTGTACTTAAAAAACTTAACTATTTCATTATGCCGCATTTGTTTTTCCATTCAGAGTATGCGGACATAGTTTTTATTTATAGCTTTTGCAACGGGAATTCCGCTCGAGCTCAACTCGAATATCGTGCACGACTCCCACAGCGACCGATCCCCACACCTAGAGTTTTTCGGCAAGTTTTCGACACCTTTCGACCTACAGGAACAGCGCTCGGATCACCTCCGAAAGAGAAAACCTTCAGGAGTATCACGAACAAAACGAAGAAGATGAAATCCTACGTCTCGTCACAATGGATCATTCCATAAGCACTAGGAGAGTATCAAGAGCAGTCGGAATACCCCATACCCGTGTATGGCGGACATTGCGCATTAACGGTATGCATCCTTATCACCTGAGAAAAGTGCAAAACCTTCACGACGGCGACGAAGTTCTCCGATTACAATTTTGTCGACGGCTCGGCGCTAACCGCCATTTAGTCCCAACTATTCTTTTCACTGACGAAGCTACATTCACGAGGGATGGAATCAGCAACACGCGTAACTGGATGGAATCTAAATCCAGATTACAACTTCTACTTCACGAAAAACCATGTATTGTGTCTCTTAGTAAGTCTTTTGAAACAATAATAATCATCTCATAGAAAAGTAACAATTGTCAATCCCCTGAAACTAGTTGTAAATTCGTACTTTTTATGAGGGGGGGGGGCATTCCACTAATTCTTTTCACTGACGAAGCTACATTCACGAGGGATGGAATCAGCAACACGCGTAACTGGATGGAATCTAAATCCAGATTACAACTTCTACTTCACGAAAAACCATGTATTGTGTCTCTTAGTAAGTCTTTTGAAACAATAATAATCATCTCATAGAAAAGTAACAATTGTCAATCCCCTGAAACTAGTTGTAAATTCGTACTTTTTATGAGGGGGGGGGGGGACAAAGACATACGAAAATCAATCCATCGAGTAAGTTGTAGGCTTCCCCAGTTTACATCCAGTTTCTTCATTCCATAGTCCACAATACACATTATTCAATCATTTTTCTGTGATTTTGGTTATTTTTGTGGGGTGGGGAGGGGTTTGTAGTAATTATTTGACAAAATAACACCAGGCATTAGTTTCATGAAATTATTTCCGTGAGCACATTCAAGAATTGTCTCGGGAAACGACTGTTTTCAATTTTTTTTAGGTAGGTGCTATGTGGCTCAATTTGACTACCTGATCAGGGATTTCTGAACGTTAGATGCAATATCTCAGCGAAAAATGCATCGATTGTGAAATTTAAAAGAAGCCATTGGAAAGAACACTAAATTCTCTGTAGGATTGAATACTTTCATACTCTAAATCGATCAATATTTAAGTGCTTAATTGCTGCTGAACAGACAACTTCTTAGATTTCCAGAAAACTCCTAGTCTTTCAGCCAGCTGTCAATTCTTTTATGGCCCTCGTAGGAAGTGTAAAAAATTATTAAAAACTTCTACTGTTTGTCAGCTTTCGAATGGCCGGCTTAGTTCTGGATTATTCTTTTTTTTCTTCCGAGATAGAAGCAAAAACGCGTGATAAAACCACCAAAAGTATCCGTTTTTAAGCATCCTTTCCGGTAAGGCAATCGCTTCCGCGAGCGCGCCCTCGGCCTCTCCAGTTAATGGTGATTGTAATGGGGTTGGTGGTGGATGTGGATGTTATTTATTTTTTATTTATTTATTTGCACAATCACATTTCTTAACAAACAAGAATTATTTATTTTATTGTTTTATTATTTCAATAAAAGCGGAATCCAACCCAAGCTCATCCAAGCTCATAACGGGAATTTGTAACTAACTGGAGAGGCCGAGGGCGCGCTCGCGGAAGCGATTGCCTTACCTGAAGGGAAGCTTAAAAACGGATACTTTTGGTGGTTTTTTCACGCATTTTTGCTTCTATCTCGGAAGAAAAAAAAGAATAATCCAGAACTAAGCAGGCCATTCGAAAGCTGACAAACAGTAGAAGTTTTTAATAATTTTTTACACTTCCTACGAGGGCCATAAAAGAATTGACAGCTGGCTGAAAGACTAGGAGTTTTCTGGAAATCTAAGAAGTTGTTTGTTCAGCAGCAATTTAAGCACTTAAATATTGATCGATTTAGAGATGAAAACATTCAATCCTATAGAGAATTTAGTGCTCTTTCCAATGGCTCCTTTTAAATTTCAATGAGACCATTTTTTCATCAGATACAGACGATTTACCAAGGAAAGCCGTGGGTGCATTAAAAATTAGGAAAACCCCAATTATCTCCAAAACCATAAGTAATCGGACCATGGTGTATAGGGTCATTTTGGTTCCAAATGTGACCAAAAATCACCCATTTCATCTATGCCAGACTTTTCCGTTACACCCTGTATATAAAGCAAATCGAACCTACCTCGGATTCGTGTTCTAGAGGTTCTGAAACGTGAAAAAAAAAGTACCACAACCCATATGTGCGACCATCAGGGTGAGACCAGTAGTGCATTTTTTGAATGAAATGCACTAAAAAGTCATGTATTGATAGTGGAAGAAAGTGTATCCGATTGTTTAGCTGAAAAAATTAAATATGCAATTCATTTACTTCTGGAAGACCAAGGGCAGTATAACTCATCACGATTCGAGTTTCAAAGAGGGTCCCTCGTTGCGGGTCCTAACCTCTTGGGAGGGAGGGGTCCATTTCTCCCTATCCTACACCCTTTTTTGGTCTAGAGTACATCAATTTAAAATACATTTTCAAGTTATTGACTTGGACAACATTAAAACGATAACAAACGTGTACCGTTACTTTCTAACATTACGTTGTGCCATATAAAATCGATCCGAGGCAGTTTTTCCTGGGAGATGTGCAGCCTTTTTTTGCATTTCATGCTTCATGTTTACACTGGTGCATGTTTTAATTGAACACAGGAAAACAACAGAAGTTTGAACCGACGAAAGTTCATTTTTAAATGTAAAATTTACCTCTGAGTTCGTGGTATTTGTGCTGGAACTCCCCTTGAACCTACCTCCCGCTAATTATTCCGTATTGAATCATGAAAAAATATGGGCTAGTCGGAATTGTTTTTTCGATTGCGCTGGATGATTATTTGACTCCGTTCTTTTATTCATACTGTAATGAAAACATTTTTAGCTCTTCACTCTCAGCATAAAAACACTGGAATTATGGTGAGGAAGGGGGCGGAGTTGGAGGCAAATTGAAAAATAGAATGAGTGCTCTTTTAATGCAATTCCCTGCCCCCGCTCTGAATTAAAAAACAATTTAGCCCGAGGAGCGCGATTTAAAAGCACTCTTTCTGTCTCTCTGGTTTAATTTTGTTCGGTTTGTTGGTTTGATGGTTAATTAAAGAAAATAACAACGAAACGCGTGCTTGTACATTTCGAGGCTTATTCCATCAATATTTTTGTTGTGTTTTAATTATTTGTCGTGGCTTACAATAAAAGGGACCAAAAAGAGCTACATGGGCTCTCTAGCTGACTTGTTTTATAGTCAGAAATGAAGTTGGGACGTTCATTGCTGTCTGATCGTCTGCGTCCGGGCTTCTTCCTCTGTCGTACCCTAACACAGATTGTTGCGTGGCATGGCCGTTTGGCCTTTAGGGGACGTCCCAAGGCCCCCGATTCTTGCCATACAATCGGATCTCATGGGGGTCTTAGGCGCAAATAGGTGCTTGAATTTTAAAAATGTGGCCCCTTCATTCCACTTTCCCATTTGTACTCACTCTGCCCAAGAAGTCCATTTTATAGGACGGTTTCATTTATATTCTGTGCCGTTTCCATATCGTCTCCAGGGCCGAGGGTTCAATGCCCAACATTATTTCCACCTGGCCCTGGACCAGGGGGTCAAGCATGAGCTAGCGTTAAAAAAGTAACGAAAGCGGTAACTAAGGACGCTTTGCACGTACTGTGTGAGTGCCAGGCTCTGGGGCGGTTACGCTTTCTACATCTTGGAAATGATGTGCTTCAACCGGAGGACATCTCCAGGATGGCTACGGGAAATATCCTCAACTTCGTTAAGGAGTGGTGGTGGTGGAGGACGCTTGAAAGCTAGCGTCTTTCTTGGCAGGGCAGCCTGAGGGGACACCACAATAGATCTTATAGGTCGAGTTTGGTAGGAGATAGTTTCTTCTGGGCTTCCCTCCCCGTTTAATAATAAAAAAAAAAAAAAAAAAAAAAAAGGACGCTTTATCACAAATAATGTTATAACGCCATAGATACCGTGATTGACGGGATTTTTACGCTAGCTCATGATTGACCCCTTGGTGTCGTCTCAAATGCCCCCAGTTAACATATACTATGTTTTATTAGTCTTGATATGGTTTTCCTTTTTGTGGAAAAGCTCTTTAGTTTTGTGTAGAGAGCAAGAGAAAGATAAATTGGCGTGTTCATGTTGACGCATTAAATATGGAACGATGAAATTTACCCTTCTCATAAGGGTTGGTCGCCCCAAATGGGAAGAAGAGAAGAACCAGGGTTAATTAATGCGCCAGAGTTCCATTCAGAGCAAAGAGTAGCTATCTAAGTGTTATAATTAGTTGGGTTCTCTTTCCCTCCCCTCCGTTTCGCCACCCTTAAGTCAAAGTGACAAGCGAAAATGCCAGTCGGAGGAGTTTTGATGGTGTGAGAAAAGTGAGAGGGGGTTAGTTTAAGGGGGTTTTCTTGGGGAGGGGTGAGGAAAGGATCATTAAACAGAACTTAGGGGTTGGTTTGATTAAACACAGCTCCCAGAGCCATTTCAGTTACACCGCAGATCTCGGAGAGTTGTTGCTCATTGATTTGACCCTCTCTAGTTTGACGCTTGCTATTCGAAGTTTTTCTCTCTTTCTAGTTCTACCTTTTTTGTATGCAACCTGTGTAGCGAATTCACTAGAAATTGTTGATATTTGATTCATCTTAATTTCTTCGATTACTTTGCTTAGAACAAGAAGTAGAATAAACAATAGACAAAAGTACATTATAGTTTTCTGTCTTCTGAAGTTAAATATGGAAGGGTTCAAAGCAGACGGAATTCAAACGTAAACTTTTACCCTTCTAGCCCTCGTCAAGGACGGGAAGGTTCGTACTTTCGTACTAGCCTCGTTACACTGTGCAAATTCTCTATGTTAATGGAGTGACCGCTAAAGTTGCGAAGTGGTGGGTGGTAAATAGTGTCGTAGGGCACGTTGCGTGAATTTACAAGAAATTACTCATAATAACTGGATCGCCTGAGAAGTTGGTATGATTATGCTGGTCTTGTCTCAATAGTCAAGTATGTAAAATGCATGCAAAAAATCTTGGCCACGGGAGCCTACGTTTTCAGTCTTCCCTGGCGGGTCTTGACCGGGTTTAAGTTGGTAAACCAAACGCTGAAGATGGCAAGCAGCCGAAACCGGTCCGACAATGACGCATCTCGACGATGGAAGACTGACAACATAGGCTCCTACGGCTACGATTTTTTGCGTGCATTACCTAGTAACCCTCGTAGCATAAGCGCTTCTACTAATAATTTGAGTTATGTAAAAGTTAATTAGC
Source organism: Corythucha ciliata (assembly GCA_038030265.1). NCBI lineage: Eukaryota > Metazoa > Arthropoda > Insecta > Hemiptera > Tingidae > Corythucha > Corythucha ciliata. Next base: position 32,418,565 of record CM075943.1, read on the forward strand.
TCGCGCCATCCTCCTTTTGTATTTGGTAAAGTTTTGGTTGTCTTTACTGTGATGCTTTTCTCAATTATCCATCAAACATGACCTACGTTGATTTGTTGATACTGGTACAGAAAAAGTCTTCAAAAAATCACATTTGTGCATCAAAACTCCTTCCTCCAAGTCATCCGAATGCTAAGCTAATAAGCTTTCACTCATCCTCTACTTCAAGTTTTCATTTCTACGTACGCCTATTGTCAAGTGCACGTGAGTGTAGCAGCCCATAAAAACGAAACCTTCCTTCATAAATATGAGATATCGCTTCAAAAGGAACGGGTATGGAATCATTTGGATGTGTAATCTGCATTTTAGGGTGCCACAGAGAAGAAGATATTTGGATGGATGTGTACTTTCTAACGGATTACCATAAAGTGGAATAGGAAGAAGGATAACCCTGTGAGCTGAGAGAAGGTAGTCATGGGGGAGGCGTGAAGGGAGTCTTGAGGTGAAAAGGGGAAATTCAAATGAATTGCACATTGTGTGCTTCAGCGGGCGTTGATGCTTTCGAGACGAAACAAGGAGATGGTGATGTGGTGGTATGAGGAAGGGGAAATTTAACATTCAAAACAAGTCGCTAGGGCTGGGATGGAGGGATGATTTGATGTGTTTAGACATTACTGAGGAAGTCTAAGGTGGGAGGAATACAAATGCTGGGTTTGCACCCTTGTCCCATGATATAGCCTCATCTGGTATGCTGTGGGTTCACTACTTGACTCCTTTTGCTCCCCTTCCTTTTCCTCCCAGCCCTTCCAGGAGAAGCGCGAAATCCCCCGTTCACCTTTATCCTTCCTTCACTTCAAGCTCTTCTAACTCCCTGTGGTGAATATCACAAACGTCTTGACTTCTTTTTTCTATCTCCCTTGTCACCCGTCCACCACTTCTGCATTGCCTGAAGAGTAGAAGGAATAAGGAAATAGAAGCAATTGTTGGAATGAAACTCTGTTTCGGGTTGATAAACAAAAATGCATGTCTTTATTATCGGATTTCATTTCCCAAAGATGTCTCCACAACGTTTTCGTTGTGTAGATATTTTTCGTCAGATAGATAGGTTTCGTCATAGTAGTAGATATAGGACACCTTCTCGCAGAAGCATTTTATTTATGCATTGTGTGGTGTCGCGGCGTTTTTCATTTGCATACAATTCCGCACCGGAGAAGTTCATTTCCACCCGTCTTCTCTATTAACATAATATGTTTAAATTCACAGAGGACGGGTAGAAATGAACTTCTCCGGAGGGGAATTCCATGCAATTGGAAAACGCTATTTGTGATTCGGATAGGTAGGTGATGGGAAGTGTTCAAGTCCAGGGGCGTACAGAGAAAAGTCGGGCCCAGGGACCCGCCCCCAGTGCTTCCCTCACTCTTTCTCGACAGGCCGCATTCAACTGCAGTAAAGCTCCAAAACCACGCCAAACTCCAAACCCAGGCTCGTGCCTTTTCCCAATTGATTAACTTCAACTTAACTTGATGAATTGGCGACCATTTTCTGTGGATAGCCCGACACGCATAAGACCGCATGATCAACCACCTCGGCCGTTTTAAGGTGGCGAACTCCGGCAACAAACTACAAAACCAATAAGAACGCCCAAACCTCTCAAAGTTCCAGACTGTCGTAAAGCACCAACCCCAAAGTTGACCCAAAAACGCCCAACCACGGCAATGCCCAATCACAGCAAAGGCCCAACCATCAAAAATATCCAACGAAAACCAATTTTCAACCACAGCAAAGGTCAAACCATAGGAAAGGCCACAGCGAAGCTCGACCCACAAAAAAACTCCCACCAACAAAAATTCCCCAGCCATCTCTTCATGGTTCAACAGCCCAAATTGCCAGTTACAAAAGTATTCAACCTCAAAATTCCTCAGGCAGCTTGAATGGGAAATTGGGGGGGCTTTAGGACGTTGGATTTTATTTATTGTTTTGTATTTCCTTAATCTTGCCCCACCACCATGGAATGGATGGCGGGCAAGGGGCTCGGAATTGGACAGCATGTTGGGCAACGTAGCGTAACGTTTGTATCTACTTACATTGTTTTAATTTAAAAAGAAAAACTTATTACGGGGCTGTTCCGCAACTTGGAAAATTTACCTGAAGGCCGTTAAAATTCGAGGAAGTAATAATTAGCCATTACACTTGAGTGCCCTATTCTTCGACTTGGCTCTGTGGGTGACCTCCCCACCTCGCCATATCCTTGTAAAACTGGAAAGGTGAAGTCGCATAAAACCCCTTATCAAAAAAAGTTTTGGTCAGCTTACTTAACTCTCAAGTCAAAAATGGTTAGTCAGTACCAGTATCGGATTTTCATTAATATTCGTTGGGTAATTTAGGAGTTTGGGGGGAGTTTGGGAAGACGGACACGGAACCACATTTCTTGTGGGAGGTCTAAAATTGAAATTCAACTACTTCTAGGAAACGTTGACAATGCCGCGGGCTTTCCTTAGTTTTTACGGTCAATACTCATTTTTCAAGTCTGTCGTGATTGTAGCTTTCAATTTGGTTTATATTTTATTTTTTTGTTGGCAGGCTAAAGAGAGAACAGCTTACTCGCCAGCAGAGGACAACTTGGAAAACCACAAAAACTGGAACGGTGTCAAAGCGGTAATTAATTGTTTGTATTATCAATTCCCACGGTTTCCTTAAATCACGATCGCCATTGCGATGGTGTGATTGGTTGCGCGAACCCGCTCAATAATTTTTATAGAGTCTCTTGCCGATTGGCCCGGCCGCTTTCGTGAATTCACAGTCGAAAAAAACTAACGGGTTTAAACTCGCGAGGGATCGTAGGAAGTTGTTGAAGGACAGTGATAAGGCAAAGGTAAATTCTTTCTTTGTAGAAGAAGAGATAAATTTAGTCCGTCTAATGTGTATTTTTACTAGGCGGAATTTGAGAAAGACTTGAACAAACTTAATTTCCAAAAAATCAACGGATTGCTTATGGTAAAAAAGTCTATTGAATCGGGTTACCATAATGTGTTAATGTAATTTCGAACTAGGTGAATTTGAAAAGAACAAGCTCTTCTCCTAATAACGCGGTCAAAGAAGACTCGGGAAAGGTACATATATTTTTTTGTTTTTTTGAATTGTTAGTTGAAGCGCTTAAACTACTAGGGTTAGTGGATAAAGCGTGCATAAATCTGTAGCCGTTGGAGCCTACATTGAGGGAAGACAGACAATGTACGCTCCTACGGCTGCAGATTTATGCATGCTTTGGACTTATTTTTATTTTTTCTCCCGTTTTAAAAGGGACAATTTTAGTTTGCTAGCATTGAGCAGCTCGGTAGGATATTCGAAGTGATGCGAAAGTCTTACATATTTGTGATCGGCGGGGTTCCCTTCTCCTTTCTTTCCAATGGAATCGCGGTTGCGATAAGCTTAGGGTCATCAATGTGGAATTTCGCCCGCCGCCGTCGTAACGGTGGTTGGCGTGATTTCTGGGGATAATTTCTGGATGGATTCATCTTCTCTCTCTATAATTTACTGTTTATAGGATTTACTGTAAGGATTGTTCGAAATCCGTAGGGTCGATGAAGTGGCAAACATCGATGCTCATTTAAAGGATTTGCTTGGGGCCTATTTTCGCATACCTACGGGTATGTATGCAACAGTACCTGCCTGAAATCGAGAGTGGCGCGTTTCCTCTCCTTGCGATATGGAGTCAGAACTGTGAGTCACACTCTCAACTCTGCCGGCTTTAACCAGTCCCCGGTTCGTATGGATGAACTACAGAACATTAGCAGGGTTCGCGATGCAACCTAAAAGTTCAAGTTTGGCATCGTTCGTTCGTGATTTTGTCACTTGAAGGGGAGGCTCAATTATTTCAAGTGCAAACCCGCATCTAAGCATTAAAAACTCGCATTTTCGTGTGCTTGACTTTTTTTTGCTAGAGATTTTGGGATTTACGTATGATTAATTTCTCACTATGCTAATCCGCCTAAGGATTACGTGGCAAAAGAGAAATGCAATTCCATCTGTCGAAGTTCTTTACTTCCCCACCCTCAAGTTGAGTTTCCTTCAACCTTTAGATATTCTCTATCCCAGCCAATGGAGAGCTTTTGCGGATCGAAAGGAAAGGCTTGGGCGAGGGAAAGAGCTGGTAGAAAGAGAAAGAGGAAGCGAGTAAGGGTAAGCAATATTTTTTCCCTTATCCTCTACACCCTCTCTTCATTCTCCGTCACCAACGACTGTTCTCTTCAGAAGCTAAACGAGAGACGAGCTGAATCTAAATCATCCTTTTATGAATAGAAAAGGTAACAAGGAGAGTGGTGAAGTGGGGGGAAAGCGCCTTTCCAGGCATCTTACTTTATTATTACATCCTTCTTCAGCCTTGGAGCTCTTTGCTATAAGCGTCCCTTCAACCCAGTCACCCTGGTATCATGTTAGTACCTAACTCTTCAAAAACCCCCTGCATTAGTTCTTTCTTCTTCGTTTATGCATAATATGTATATTTCACTCGATCTTTTACTTCCTCATCTTTTAACAAAGAGGAAGTATGGCTTTCGAGCTAAAGTGGTGCACAAGGCCGCGTTCACAACCTTATGTTATGCGTCTGTGGAGAGTACGCAACCAAACAAATTTATTCCCTCGAAAATTGAAGAGTTTTGATAGGTTACATTATTATGCTCCGCAGCATAATACAGCATAACAAGCACAGAGCTTGTAAACGGGGTCTAAAAAAATCTCAACTTCTAGTTGTATTCCGGACCTAGAATTCTGGATTTACATTAATGTGAATTGTATGATTTTTGTACTGTCGAGTCTTTCAGTGACGTCATGCTAATCGTCCGAGAACTAGTCGGCCGTTTTTGATGAAATGTGGCAGCTAGGTACAATTCCGGTTCCATTGTTCTTCAAGAATTCAATGCAAATAATTCGTTGGGCGTTGCGTGTGAAAAACTGCTGTTTTGGGCCAAAAATGGTCAAATCCATCAACTTGCACTAACTTGTCTTACCTACCATGTGAAACATGCTGATCAAAAATGCCTTAGCAATAGTCCACAAAATCTGCGTTTACAAGTTATGGGCGCAAAGCTACAATTCTGCGGTCAAATAGTCCATATTTACAGGATTCGTGGATTCATTGGTTAAATAAAGACACAATTATAATTAGCGGAGAAAATTAATAATTATGACGCAAATTCGAGTTTAAACTTTGGAAAAAGCGCTCATTCACAGCTATAATCATGAATAACCAATTGGCTGGCGGTATCCGGATGCATTTTCATAGCTTCAATTTTTTTAAAATGCTAATTTGCGGCTAAAATAGCATTACTTCGTGGCTAAATTGAGATAAACCTGGCGGATAAAATTCAGAATTAGCGATAATTTGCAGCTAAAATTGAGAAAAGGCGCTAATTTGGGGCAACAATAATATGAAGCCATCATTTGCAGACATGCAGTTAAAATCGACAAAATTTAATTTGGGAGGATCAGGAGACAGCTTCCTAGCTAAAACTTTTTAAAAATGCTAATTTGCGGCCATTATTGAAAAGGGCCTAATTCGCGGGTAAAAATCTGACCAAGTGTTTATTTGCGGTTAAAATTGATAACAAGCCGACACTCACAATTTCATCGCGAAAATTGAGAAAACGCCAAATCGCAGGTACTAGAAACAACTTTGCTGATGAAGTTTGGAAAAAGCGCTAATTCGCGAAGGACATTTATTTAGAAAAGGCATTTATTGAGAAAAGGCGTCAAGTCACGGCTAAACTAGTAAAATTGCTCCAATACACCGGTAAAATTGAAAAAATAAACGTTAATTCGCTGCAAAACTCTCGTAAAAAGCTATTTTATGCAACTAAAATTGGGAAAGCGCATTTTTGCGGTATCAGGAGGTGAAATTGAATTTTAAAGGATCAAAATCTGTGAAAATAGGATTCGAAAGAGTAAAAATCCGCAAATAAGAGCCAGAACGACTTAATTTGGTTTTTGAACGTGCAAAATTTGTTTGTCCAACAAGTTAATCCAGCAAAACTGATTTTAGGAAGAGAAAACGCCCCGAAAATTGGCTTTTGAAAGTGTGAAAATACGCGCAAGTATGAAATAGTAAAATTCGTGAAATTGGGTTTTAAAGTAGGCAAATCTGCCAAATTTGCTTACGGAAGAGCAGAGATCTGCGGTGAAATTGTATTTTGAGAGAACCAAAATCACGTCATTGGGTTTGCGAACGATCCTAATTATACAGGGTGGAACAGGATAAGTGTGACAAAAAAAAAGGTTGGTGAAAATAGGCCTCATTTGCTATCGAAAACACCCTATAAACCATGGTCCGAAAATCAAAATCCTACGAGATATGGTTTTTCTAACGATTTTTGATTCTTGCATCACTTTTATTAACTAAATGCGAATAGATCGGTTTACAGCTGACATTTGCAACTTTTGACGATGGATTTGGAAAGAGCACACTTTTTTCTGTCAGGAATAGCCATTTTAGGTAAAATTCAACTATTTTCTGTGGGCTTGAGATATTCTCAAAGTTTTGCAAATCGTGAATCTCTAATTTTTCAAAAAAATTCAACTCCCACTTCTCTACACTAAATCTAAGCGTATCGACATCCCATGGGTCGGAAAAACTTCTTCAATTTGTCCTTTTTAACATTACTCATGAACGTTTTTTTAGTTCTACAACGAGTCGGCAGAAAGACCATTTCTTGGAAAAAAGAATGCTTTTTCTTAAATTGTTAGTAGAGCTAGAGTCGCTGTCGAGTTAGTGGATAAAGCACGCATGAATCTGTAGCCGTAGGAGCCTACATCGTCTGTCTTCCCTCGTTGAGGTTCGTCAAAAACGGACCGGTTTCGGCTGCTCGCCATCTTCAGCATTTGGTTTCCCAACTGAATCAGTTGTGGAAACCGGTCCGTTTTTGACGAACCTCAACGAGGGAAGACAGACGATGTAGGCTCCTTCGGCTACAGATTTATGCACGCTTTAATGATTTTTCTCTTAAAAATCGCTTGTTTTGACCAACCTAATTTGAACGAGCTTTGTGATTCATAACATGCTAAAACTCATTAAAGCCTTATCCAAAGTTTTCCTTCGAACCGAACCGAATGGAATGCGCACTCCTACCAAAATATAAAAAACTGTCGCTCCGGCAGCTGGATGTCGGCAAGGGTGCATTTCACCACTGCGAATTTCGGCGTGTTTAGCTGTTATTCGACGAAATTAGTGCACTTAATGACTCTACTTGTTGATACCAATATCCGGCTAAATAATTGCAAATTAACTGAAAACTTCGAAATTCGCAGTAGAGAAATGCACTCTATCCGACCGGTAGCTGCGGGAGCGACATTTTTGGGACTTTCACAGGCATACACAGTCCGTCCCGTTCAATGAAAAACTTTGGATGATGCTTTAATGATGTCAATATGCTAAAAATCACAAAGCTCGTTCAAATGTTGTAGGTCGAAACAAGCGATTTTGAAGAGAAAAACCATTATTTTTTCGGCAGAAATGGCCATTTCTGCCGAAAAATCACTGATTGACTAAAAGTACGTTCATAAGTAATTTTAAAAAGGACACATTGGGGAAGTTTTTCCGACGTGTTCGTGAAAAAAACTTCATTTTCATTATGAACAGGCTCTGAAGGGTTGTTAAAAGTGGTTTTGGGCGTGATGTCAGTCTGCCTGTTTTGGCTATATTACTCCTTCAGGGAGGTATGGCAAACGATCTGCATTTATTCTATGCAATTTCTTTCCAAGTTTCAGGCCCGTATTTATGAACGTTCCTTGAAGCTTCCTTGAGTCAAGGAACCGTTGAGAACAGTTTGGATCACGATAAAAACATCTGTTCTAATGAATTTCAAGGGTTCCTTAATGTCAAGGAACGTTCATAAATACGGGCATCAGTGATTTACCATGTCCACGAAAATTCGATCAGATGTTTCACTGGTGGAAATTAATTACAACATTCCATGATACTTATTGAGATTACTTGGGTTGAGTCCCGAGATGGATCGTAAATATTTGATTCGAACTTTTTCCGTCGCTGAGTACTCCTCTGTGGAGTTGAAATGTAAATAAAAAGGTTATACCTCAGGAACTTTGGGGTTAGTTTTTCCTTCCTGAAGGATTACAAGAGTTTCTATCAAGTGCTCAACTAACCAGATCCTTTGGGGGGCATAAACAGCTTAAGTAACCGCGGTGCTGAATTCGGTATCAACGAGGGAGACGGGGGAGATGGGAAAATGCAAAGGTCGTAAGAAAAGGGTGGAGAGAAGAGAAACGTGGTAATACAGTAGTGCATACCGAAGCTTAAGTAATTGGAAGAGCTAATGTTTCACTTAGGAGTTGATTGATGATCCCCAGAGAGTTGTTTGGAAGGTTTCTGAAAGGTGGGTAAGGGTAAGGGCGTTGGTCAAAGTTTGCTCCCTCGGTGTAATTAGACTTGTAAACTTCTCCTGGCCTCTTCTCTCACTTTCTTCTTACTCAATTCTCTCTTCAATGATTTTAATGGCTTTTCTCTTTACTTTGGTCTTGCAGTGCTTGTTCGACTGCTTTTATCTTACGTCTATCTGTTTCTCTGATCTCACTCCCCTCGAATCTGGGCGTTCAGTTAAAGAGGAAAACCTTTCCGTGAGACATCTTTAGTTTTCTAGTCATTGTTCAAAGGCCTTCCTTAACGTTGACGGGCCTCAAAACTAATGGCACTTTGTAATATGCCTTATAAAGGTCTATTCACACACATCAGTGCCGTGAACCCCGACACGTCCGACAAGTAAAATATTATTCTCATATGGGAATTGAGAGGCTCGTTCACACATATCCGGCACGTGTCAGGGACGTGATCCTTCAATTTCCATTGAGAATAATATTTTATTTGCCGGACGGGGCACGTCCCGTTCACGGCACTGATGTGTGTGAATCGGCCTTAATTTGGTCGTAAGTACGTAACTCAAGTTGAGGCTTCGATAAGGGAAATCTCTGAATACGGCCATGAATGTCACAATGTAAATATGTGGAGCGAAAGGTGAAATTCCTCTGGCACGTACGTCAGTAGTCTTGTGTCCAGTTAGTGAGAGAAATCGGCTTATAATTTCCATAGTTCATCTCCCTTTTTGAAGAACTAAAAATTCTGGAAACAATTAAACGATGAAATACTTTGCCTTAATTTCCTCACTCTTGAGGGTTGTGGGGGGGGGGGAGATGTTTGTACGGATTTTTTTTTTTTTCAAGTACTTTTGTGATTCTCGGAACTAATTCATCAATAGATTACATTCAATCTATCTCAATTTAACTCTACGAGAGAGTCAACACAGCGTTCCAAAGCTGCGTGTTCTTGTCCCGACCGTGGTTTTTTGTAGCAATAAATGTTTTGGTTGCTCTGATGAAATAATATGCGAATAGTTGTACGCATACATTATTTCAAGTCAAAGCTGCGTTTATAAATAGTGTGCCTATTTTTCTTCTTGGATAACCTCAAAAGATTTTTCTCTTACAGTATTTTCCGTTCCCTGTTCGAGGCAGAAAGTCGATGAAGGGGCAAAACACGGTTTAGAAGGGTAGGAGGAGCAGCAAAAGTCTGCGAAGATTTCTTATTGCAACCATTCCACCGTTCAGGCCAACTTCCTTCCCTTTTACCGCTTCAACAAACCCAAGCCTCTCTTTTTTCTTCCTTTATGTTTTCAATAGTCCTTCCCCGCTTTCCACCGACCTGATTTTTTTCCCCAACTCATCCATTCTTTTCTAAAGCTTTTAGGATTTTTCCTTTTTGGGTGGGAATGACGTAAATGTTTTTTGTGCTTCGCTGACAGAGATAGTTGTAAGCCCATTGAACTATACTCAAGAGTCGGGATTCTCCTTATTCCTTGTCGTCTAAATTGCGCTGCGTTTATTTATTTTCAGAAGGACAATACTACTACACACAAATCTGACAATGACCGTGAAAAGCTTATGCATCAACTTGGCAGGCTATGGCTGAAATCTGAAGTGTCCAATTTAGAGGACAAGACAAGGAAAGTAGTCAAGGATAGTCTCTCTCCATACCTTGTCCCCGACTCTGAAGCTTTTCTGAATCATCCATCTTTGATCAAACAATTGATGTGCTGTAAAAAGTTTATCGTTTTAATTCCAACCATAGGTATACGTCTAAGACTTCCGTTTCACCAGTGGTCTTGAGAAAACTAATGCGATTTTGTCTGAATGCTAGTTCTCAGTGCGCTGGATGAGTGTAAACAGGGTAGCAGCAAAGTACGCGACACTTTGAGATGGCTGGAATGGCAATTGAGAAACGGCAAACGTAACGTTAGACTTCAGAGGTCAAATGAACATTTACAAGTACCGTACATTAAACTACCCAAAAAGAAAGACAAAGAGGCCTGGTATGAATTATGTTATCTGAATTACGAATGTATGCTGTTACTAACGATAATTTGTCCAAATTTCCGATTTATGTTTTCTCAGGATGTTCATGCATGTGGTCGAATGCTGCAATTATTTATGCAATCAAAGTACTGGCGAGAAGAATCCAGAACTGGTGACATTGTTAACGGGTTCCAAGTCACTTCAACCCAACGCTTCTAATGCATCTCCTAACGGATTCAGTCTCGTCGGTCTCGCCAAATCTGCCGGTAAGTAAACAACTGACTGGTGGCGGAGTTAAAATGCAAATTTCAACTCAAAAATTATTATTTTGTACACTACCACCCGCTCTATTTGGTGATTCGAATCTAGGCATAAATGTTGAGCACATCGAAGCTTTTTTCACTAAATGGAAAAGCTCCTCCAAGAGTCATGGCTGAAATTTCCATCTAGCCGGAGGGCTTTACTACTGGAAATGGCTTCTTCAGGAGGAAAATTATTCAAAAACTGAAAAAAATAATATACATGAAGAAAGGAAGATGAAGGGGAGAAAGCACTGGCGTGGGAAGGGGAAAAGAGGGACATTACAGAGGAGTTTAAAAGGCATAACATAACCTTGCAAGGCAGAGTTGGATTTTACGGAAGGAAAAGCACGTTTTTAAAAGTCCATTCGCCGTCGTCCCACACTTCCCCAAAGCCCTCGACGCTCCCAAGGAAACATCTTTGCTGGCCGTATCGGGGCTCTGAACTCTTTTGCTATCCTTTATTTCCTTTTTACGATCTGGGCCGGCCGATAATCTTCATTGTCATTGTCAAGAATACAATCGTCCCATAAACACCCAACATTCTTCGTTTATATATTTTACCGGGGGCACTTGGTTGATGCATATACGCTCATTAAGTTTCAAATAAAGTGGAACTAATACAAATTGTGTAGAACAAGCTATTTAGTTGTTTAAAATTGTGGTAAAATCATTCCAACAAGGCGTTCCAAGCCAATAGACGATCGAACCAATGTACTTACTTCTTAAAATGATATTTGCATCTGCTTAACATTGCCGGATAAAAATGAACTGGTTTATACAATACAAAAAGATGACAAATTATAACAAAATAGCGTTTTGGTCATTTCAAACTTGGAAATCTCTGCCATTGTAGTTTAGGCGTAGAATATAGTTGTTAATTTTGCCGACCTTTAGTAGACGATAGCCACATAAATGTTTCGGGGTTACTTACTTGGTCTTGACAAGGTTTTCTTTTGTTTTTTTGTTGATTAATTTCATTTCCAAAATTATTTTTCATTTCAAACTTTTTCGAAGGAATGCTTGATTGAAAAATTTTTTTATTGAAAAGAACTCTAAATTTTTCCACATAATTAAAATGTTTGACGAAATATTTTCTTTATTTTTTTTTTGGCACTATCTAGAAGTTTTCATTTTTCCCTGCTTTGCGATGTTGAAGCTAACATTTGTAATTCGTTATTAATAAAAATGATCAAAAAAATTAGATAAAGCACTTCGCGTAAGTTATTGCGTTTTATTGCACCTTACCCTTGAATCAAAAAAGAAATGTGACACGACGTTCCGGAGTATTATTTGGAAAAAATGTGCCCTGGGTTGCTCGACAAACAAGGTGAGTGAGTGAGTGTGTGAATTGAGGGGGAGGGGGTGATTGATGGGGGAGGGGCGAATCAATTTTTTCACATGGAGCAGTGGTTGTTTAAAATCGAAAATACACTTTCATTAGCATCGCATTACTGAATCTAGTTTTCCGCGTTAAGACACGGACCAAAAGTGGTGCTTCGTACGATTTTGAATCCGAGAAAAACATTTTTGCGAATATGAAGGATTTCAGCATGAGAAAATTAGTAAAGTACCATTATTCGTACAACATAGTTTTTCCGCGTGCGGACCAGTTCGCGTTCGGTGTGGCGGGGCCTTAAGGGAACTATACAACCCATGAAGTCCATCTTGGGGTAAGAAGATTATCAAAATTGTGTGTGAATTGAGGTGGAAATACTCCGAAGTATTGCCTTTGAAGTGAGCAAAAAAATAATATCCCCTAGTAGGCCGAGCATACATTGTACATTTACACCCAAAAATGCTGGTACTTTCACCTGGTTTATGGGTTTTCTAATAAGGGGCTGTCATAAAGTCAATCCATCGTTTGAAAGAATGAGGTGAGTTGTCCTTTCAGCAGGATAATGGAGGGAGGGGGATTGAAAAGCTCCCCCAGCCGAACCACACGATTACAGCCGTTTTCTAGCCACGAATTAGCGTTTTCTCTACCTCTTATCCGTGGATTAACGCTTTATATCCATTTAAGCCGTGAACTAGAGTTTTGCCTCCACTTAAGTCGCGAATAAGCGATTTTCTTAATTTTAGCGGCTCACCAGAGATTGTTCTCCATTTTAGCTTCGAAGTTGTCTGAAGCCGCGAATAGGCGTTTTCTTACATGATATCCGATAGCCGCACATCATCGTTTTACTCAATTTTGGCTGCGAATTAACGTATTTTCTCAATTTTAACCTCGAATTTGAAGTTTTTCTCAATTTCGGCCCGAAATTGGCGTTTTTTCCTAATTTTTATCGGTAATTAGCGTTTAGCCGTGAATTAGCGATTTTAAGAATTTTAGCTGTGAATTACAGACTTTTTCGACTCTTGGCCATGAATTAGCGCTTTTTCTAAATTTTA
>CM075943.1:32432086-32476051 GCA_038030265.1 Corythucha ciliata
GAAAGTTTGGGACTATAATGCGCAACGTTGGTTTTTTAGTCGATGAGTCACACCCGCCTTATTTCGGGTTCGCGTACTTTAGTAACACTTTCTTTGCATTTCGGGCAGGTAAGAAATCATCTGATAATGTATGTTATCCATCCCAGGTGCCGTATTTCTATGGGTCTTAATTGCATTTAATAATTCCTTTTCATTGAACGGATCTGATATGAAATTGTTGGCACTTATTTCGCCATCGTCCTCAAATTCATCATTGGACACTGATGGAGGGCATAGTTTGTCAAGGAAATCTTCGTGCCATTTATTGTCGGGTAAAGGAGGTCTATTCGCTATTTTCCTGTTTTTCATCCGTTTGAAGGCTTTCCACACGTCCTGGATATTCGTATTCCTGTCTTTGCTTTCACAGTACTGCTTCCATGCGTTCCTTTGCTTGGGGCCTATTTTCGCATACCTACGGGTATGTATGCAACAGTACCTGCCTGAAATCGAGAGTGGCGCGTTTCCTCTCCTTGCGATATGGAGTCAGAACTGTGAGTCACACTCTCAACTCTGCCGGCTTTAACCAGTCCCCGGTTCGTATGGATGAACTACAGAACATTAGCAGGGTTCGCGATGCAACCTAAAAGTTCAAGTTTGGCATCGTTCGTTCGTGATTTTGTCACTTGAAGGGGAGGCTCAATTATTTCAAGTGCAAACCCGCATCTAAGCATTAAAAACTCGCATTTTCGTGTGCTTGACTTTTTTTTGCTAGAGATTTTGGGATTTACGTATGATTAATTTCTCACTATGCTAATCCGCCTAAGGATTACGTGGCAAAAGAGAAATGCAATTCCATCTGTCGAAGTTCTTTACTTCCCCACCCTCAAGTTGAGTTTCCTTCAACCTTTAGATATTCTCTATCCCAGCCAATGGAGAGCTTTTGCGGATCGAAAGGAAAGGCTTGGGCGAGGGAAAGAGCTGGTAGAAAGAGAAAGAGGAAGCGAGTAAGGGTAAGCAATATTTTTTCCCTTATCCTCTACACCCTCTCTTCATTCTCCGTCACCAACGACTGTTCTCTTCAGAAGCTAAACGAGAGACGAGCTGAATCTAAATCATCCTTTTATGAATAGAAAAGGTAACAAGGAGAGTGGTGAAGTGGGGGGAAAGCGCCTTTCCAGGCATCTTACTTTATTATTACATCCTTCTTCAGCCTTGGAGCTCTTTGCTATAAGCGTCCCTTCAACCCAGTCACCTTGGTATCATGTTAGTACCTAACTCTTCAAAAACCCCCTGCATTAGTTCTTTCTTCTTCGTTTATGCATAATATGTATATTTCACTCGATCTTTTACTTCCTCATCTTTTAACAAAGAGGAAGTATTGCTTTCGTGCTAAAGTGGTGCACAAGGCCGCGTTCACAACCTTATGTTATGCGTCTGTGGAGAGTACGCAACCAAACAAATTTATTCCCTCGAAAATTGAAGAGTTTTGATAGGTTACATTATTATGCTCCGCAGCATAATACAGCATAACAAGCACAGAGCTTGTAAACGGGGTCTAAAAAAATCTCAACTTCTAGTTGTATTCCGGACCTAGAATCCTGGATTTACATTAATGTGAATTGTATGATTTTTGTACTGTCAAGTCTTTCAGTGACGTCACGCTAATCGTCCGAGAACTAGTCGGCCGTTTTTGATGAAATGTGGCAGCTAGGTACAATTCCGGTTCCATTGTTCTTCAAGAATTCAATGCAAATAATTCGTTGGGCGTTGCGTGTGAAAAACTGCTGTTTTGGGCCAAAAATGGTCAAATCCATCAACTTGCACTAACTTGTCTTACCTACCATGTGAAACATGCCGATCAAAAATGCCTTAGCGATAGTCCACAAAATCTGCGTTTACAAGTTATGGGCGCAAAGCTACAATTCTGCGGTCAAATAGTCCATATTTACAGGATTCGTGGATTCATTGGTTAAATAAAGACACAATTATAATTAGCGGAGAAAATTAATAATTATGACGCAAATTCGAGTTTAAACTTTGGAAAAAGCGCTCATTCACAGCTATAATCATGAATAACCAATTGGCTGGCGGTATCTGGATGCATTTTCATAGCTTCAATTTTTTTAAAATGCTAATTTGCGGCTAAAATAGCATTACTTCGTGGCTAAATTGAGATAAACCTGGCGGATAAAATTCAGAATTAGCGATAATTTGCAGCTAAAATTGAGAAAAGGCGCTAATTTGGGGCAACAATAATATGAAGCCATCATTTGCAGACATGCAGTTAAAATCGACAAAATTTAATTTGGGAGGATCAGGAGACAGCTTCCTAGCTAAAACTTTTTAAAAATGCTAATTTGCGGCCATTATTGAAAAGGGCCTAATTCGCGGGTAAAAATCTGACCAAGTGTTTATTTGCGGTTAAAATTGATAACAAGCCGACACTCACAATTTCATCGCGAAAATTGAGAAAACGCCAAATCGCAGGTACTAGAAACAACTTTGCTGATGAAGTTTGGAAAAAGCGCTAATTCGCGAAGGACATTTATTTAGAAAAGGCATTTATTGAGAAAAGGCGTCAAGTCACGGCTAAACTAGTAAAATTGCTCCAATACACCGGTAAAATTGAAAAAATAAACGTTAATTCGCTGCAAAACTCTCGTAAAAAGCTATTTTATGCAACTAAAATTGGGAAAGCGCATTTTTGCGGTATCAGGAGGTGAAATTGAATTTTAAAGGATCAAAATCTGTGAAAATAGGATTCGAAAGAGTAAAAATCCGCAAATAAGAGCCAGAACGACTTAATTTGGTTTTTGAACGTGCAAAATTTGTTTGTCCAACAAGTTAATCCAGCAAAACTGATTTTAGGAAGAGAAAACGCCCCGAAAATTGGCTTTTGAAAGTGTGAAAATACGCGCAAGTATGAAATAGTAAAATTCGTGAAATTGGGTTTTAAAGTAGGCAAATCTGCCAAATTTGCTTACGGAAGAGCAGAGATCTGCGGTGAAATTGTATTTTGAGAGAACCAAAATCACGTCATTGGGTTTGCGAACGATCCTAATTATACAGGGTGGAACAGGATAAGTGTGACAAAAAAAAAGGTTGGTGAAAATAGGCCTCATTTGCTATCGAAAACACCCTATAAACCATGGTCCGAAAATCAAAATCCTACGAGATATGGTTTTTCTAACGATTTTTGATTCTTGCATCACTTTTATTAACTAAATGCGAATAGATCGGTTTACAGCTGACATTTGCAACTTTTGACGATGGATTTGGAAAGAGCACACTTTTTTCTGTCAGGAATAGCCATTTTAGGTAAAATTCAACTATTTTCTGTGGGCTTGAGATATTCTCAAAGTTTTGCAAATCGTGAATCTCTAATTTTTCAAAAAAATTCAACTCCCACTTCTCTACACTAAATCTAAGCGTATCGACATCCCATGGGTCGGAAAAACTTCTTCAATTTGTCCTTTTTAACATTACTCATGAACGTTTTTTTAGTTCTACAACGAGTCGGCAGAAAGACCATTTCTTGGAAAAAAGAATGATTTTTCTTAAATTGTTAGTAGAGCTAGAGTCGCTGTCGAGTTGGTGGATAAAGCATGCATGAATCTGTAGCCGTAGGAGCCTACATCGTCTGTCTTCCCTCGTTGAGGTTCGTCAAAAACGGACCGGTTTCGGCTGCTCGCCATCTTCAGCATTTGGTTTCCCAACTGAATCAGTTGTGGAAACCGGTCCGTTTTTGACGAACCTCAACGAGGGAAGACAGACGATGTAGGCTCCTTCGGCTACAGATTTATGCACGCTTTAATGATTTTTCTCTTAAAAATCGCTTGTTTTGACCAACCTAATTTGAACGAGCTTTGTGATTCATAACATGCTAAAACTCATTAAAGCCTTATCCAAAGTTTTCCTTCGAACCGAACCGAATGGAATGCGCACTCCTACCAAAATATAAAAAACTGTCGCTCCGGCAGCTGGATGTCGGCAAGGGTGCATTTCACCACTGCGAATTTCGGCGTGTTTAGCTGTTATTCGACGAAATTAGTGCACTTAATGACTCTACTTGTTGATACCAATATCCGGCTAAATAATTGCAAATTAACTGAAAACTTCGAAATTCGCAGTAGAGAAATGCACTCTATCCGACCGGTAGCTGCGGGAGCGACATTTTTGGGACTTTCACAGGCATACACAGTCCGTCCCGTTCAATGAAAAACTTTGGATGATGCTTTAATGATGTCAATATGCTAAAAATCACAAAGCTCGTTCAAATGTTGTAGGTCGAAACAAGCGATTTTGAAGAGAAAAACCATTATTTTTTCGGCAGAAATGGCCATTTCTGCCGAAAAATCACTGATTGACTAAAAGTACGTTCATAAGTAATTTTAAAAAGGACACATTGGGGAAGTTTTTCCGACGTGTTCGTGAAAAAAACTTCATTTTCATTATGAACAGGCTCTGAAGGGTTGTTAAAAGTGGTTTTGGGCGTGATGTCAGTCTGCCTGTTTTGGCTATATTACTCCTTCAGGGAGGTATGGCAAACGATCTGCATTTATTCTATGCAATTTCTTTCCAAGTTTCAGGCCCGTATTTATGAACGTTCCTTGAAGCTTCCTTGAGTCAAGGAACCGTTGAGAACAGTTTGGATCACGATAAAAACATCTGTTCTAATGAATTTCAAGGGTTCCTTAATGTCAAGGAACGTTCATAAATACGGGCATCAGTGATTTACCATGTCCACGAAAATTCGATCAGATGTTTCACTGGTGGAAATTAATTACAACATTCCATGATACTTATTGAGATTACTTGGGTTGAGTCCCGAGATGGATCGTAAATATTTGATTCGAACTTTTTCCGTCGCTGAGTACTCCTCTGTGGAGTTGAAATGTAAATAAAAAGGTTATACCTCAGGAACTTTGGGGTTAGTTTTTCCTTCCTGAAGGATTACAAGAGTTTCTATCAAGTGCTCAACTAACCAGATCCTTTGGGGGGCATAAACAGCTTAAGTAACCGCGGTGCTGAATTCGGTATCAACGAGGGAGACGGGGGAGATGGGAAAATGCAAAGGTCGTAAGAAAAGGGTGGAGAGAAGAGAAACGTGGTAATACAGTAGTGCATACCGAAGCTTAAGTAATTGGAAGAGCTAATGTTTCACTTAGGAGTTGATTGATGATCCCCAGAGAGTTGTTTGGAAGGTTTCTGAAAGGTGGGTAAGGGTAAGGGCGTTGGTCAAAGTTTGCTCCCTCGGTGTAATTAGACTTGTAAACTTCTCCTGGCCTCTTCTCTCACTTTCTTCTTACTCAATTCTCTCTTCAATGATTTTAATGGCTTTTCTCTTTACTTTGGTCTTGCAGTGCTTGTTCGACTGCTTTTATCTTACGTCTATCTGTTTCTCTGATCTCACTCCCCTCGAATCTGGGCGTTCAGTTAAAGAGGAAAACCTTTCCGTGAGACATCTTTAGTTTTCTAGTCATTGTTCAAAGGCCTTCCTTAACGTTGACGGGCCTCAAAACTAATGGCACTTTGTAATATGCCTTATAAAGGTCTATTCACACACATCAGTGCCGTGAACCCCGACACGTCCGACAAGTAAAATATTATTCTCATATGGGAATTGAGAGGCTCGTTCACACATATCCGGCACGTGTCAGGGACGTGATCCTTCAATTTCCATTGAGAATAATATTTTATTTGCCGGACGGGGCACGTCCCGTTCACGGCACTGATGTGTGTGAATCGGCCTTAATTTGGTCGTAAGTACGTAACTCAAGTTGAGGCTTCGATAAGGGAAATCTCTGAATACGGCCATGAATGTCACAATGTAAATATGTGGAGCGAAAGGTGAAATTCCTCTGGCACGTACGTCAGTAGTCTTGTGTCCAGTTAGTGAGAGAAATCGGCTTATAATTTCCATAGTTCATCTCCCTTTTTGAAGAACTAAAAATTCTGGAAACAATTAAACGATGAAATACTTTGCCTTAATTTCCTCACTCTTGAGGGTTGTGGGGGGGGGGAGATGTTTGTACGGATTTTTTTTTTTTCAAGTACTTTTGTGATTCTCGGAACTAATTCATCAATAGATTACATTCAATCTATCTCAATTTAACTCTACGAGAGAGTCAGCACAGCGTTCCAAAGCTGCGTGTTCTTGTCCCGACCGTGGTTTTTTGTAGCAATAAATGTTTTGGTTGCTCTGATGAAATAATATGCGAATAGTTGTACGCATACATTATTTCAAGTCAAAGCTGCGTTTATAAATAGTGTGCCTATTTTTCTTCTTGGATAACCTCAAAAGATTTTTCTCTTACAGTATTTTCCGTTCCCTGTTCGAGGCAGAAAGTCGATGTAGGGGCAAAACACGGTTTAGAAGGGTAGGAGGAGCAGCAAAAGTCTGCGAAGATTTCTTATTGCAACCATTCCACCGTTCAGGCCAACTTCCTTCCCTTTTACCGCTTCAACAAACCCAAGCCTCTCTTTTTTCTTCCTTTATGTTTTCAATAGTCCTTCCCCGCTTTCCACCGACCTGATTTTTTTCCCCAACTCATCCATTCTTTTCTAAAGCTTTTAGGATTTTTCCTTTTTGGGTGGGAATGACGTAAATGTTTTTTGTGCTTCGCTGACAGAGATAGTTGTAAGCCCATTGAACTATACTCAAGAGTCGGGATTCTCCTTATTCCTTGTCGTCTAAATTGCGCTGCGTTTATTTATTTTCAGAAGGACAATACTACTACACACAAATCTGACAATGACCGTGAAAAGCTTATGCATCAACTTGGCAGGCTATGGCTGAAATCTGAAGTGTCCAATTTAGAGGACAAGACAAGGAAAGTAGTCAAGGATAGTCTCTCTCCATACCTTGTCCCCGACTCTGAAGCTTTTCTGAATCATCCATCTTTGATCAAACAATTGATGTGCTGTAAAAAGTTTATCGTTTTAATTCCAACCATAGGTATACGTCTAAGACTTCCGTTTCACCAGTGGTCTTGAGAAAACTAATGCGATTTTGTCTGAATGCTAGTTCTCAGTGCGCTGGATGAGTGTAAACAGGGTAGCAGCAAAGTACGCGACACTTTGAGATGGCTGGAATGGCAATTGAGAAACGGCAAACGTAACGTTAGACTTCAGAGGTCAAATGAACATTTACAAGTACCGTACATTAAACTACCCAAAAAGAAAGACAAAGAGGCCTGGTATGAATTATGTTATCTGAATTACGAATGTATGCTGTTACTAACGATAATTTGTCCAAATTTCCGATTTATGTTTTCTCAGGATGTTCATGCATGTGGTCGAATGCTGCAATTATTTATGCAATCAAAGTACTGGCGAGAAGAATCCAGAACTGGTGACATTGTTAACGGGTTCCAAGTCACTTCAACCCAACGCTTCTAATGCATCTCCTAACGGATTCAGTCTCGTCGGTCTCGCCAAATCTGCCGGTAAGTAAACAACTGACTGGTGGCGGAGTTAAAATGCAAATTTCAACTCAAAAATTATTATTTTGTACACTACCACCCGCTCTATTTGGTGATTCGAATCTAGGCATAAATGTTGAGCACATCGAAGCTTTTTTCACTAAATGGAAAAGCTCCTCCAAGAGTCATGGCTGAAATTTCCATCTAGCCGGAGGGCTTTACTACTGGAAATGGCTTCTTCAGGAGGAAAATTATTCAAAAACTGAAAAAAATAATATACATGAAGAAAGGAAGATGAAGGGGAGAAAGCACTGGCGTGGGAAGGGGAAAAGAGGGACATTACAGAGGAGTTTAAAAGGCATAACATAACCTTGCAAGGCAGAGTTGGATTTTACGGAAGGAAAAGCACGTTTTTAAAAGTCCATTCGCCGTCGTCCCACACTTCCCCAAAGCCCTCGACGCTCCCAAGGAAACATCTTTGCTGGCCGTATCGGGGCTCTGAACTCTTTTGCTATCCTTTATTTCCTTTTTACGATCTGGGCCGGCCGATAATCTTCATTGTCATTGTCAAGAATACAATCGTCCCATAAACACCCAACATTCTTCGTTTATATATTTTACCGGGGGCACTTGGTTGATGCATATACGCTCATTAAGTTTCAAATAAAGTGGAACTAATACAAATTGTGTAGAACAAGCTATTTAGTTGTTTAAAATTGTGGTAAAATCATTCCAACAAGGCGTTCCAAGCCAATAGACGATCGAACCAATGTACTTACTTCTTAAAATGATATTTGCATCTGCTTAACATTGCCGGATAAAAATGAACTGGTTTATACAATACAAAAAGATGACAAATTATAACAAAATAGCGTTTTGGTCATTTCAAACTTGGAAATCTCTGCCATTGTAGTTTAGGCGTAGAATATAGTTGTTAATTTTGCCGACCTTTAGTAGACGATAGCCACATAAATGTTTCGGGGTTACTTACTTGGTCTTGACAAGGTTTTCTTTTGTTTTTTTGTTGATTAATTTCATTTCCAAAATTATTTTTCATTTCAAACTTTTTCGAAGGAATGCTTGATTGAAAAATTTTTTTATTGAAAAGAACTCTAAATTTTTCCACATAATTAAAATGTTTGACGAAATATTTTCTTTATTTTTTTTTTGGCACTATCTAGAAGTTTTCATTTTTCCCTGCTTTGCGATGTTGAAGCTAACATTTGTAATTCGTTATTAATAAAAATGATCAAAAAAATTAGATAAAGCACTTCGCGTAAGTTATTGCGTTTTATTGCACCTTACCCTTGAATCAAAAACGAAATGTGACACGACGTTCCGGAGTATTATTTGGAAAAAATGTGCCCTGGGTTGCTCGACAAACAAGGTGAGTGAGTGAGTGTGTGAATTGAGGGGGAGGGGGTGATTGATGGGGGAGGGGCGAATCAATTTTTTCACATGGAGCAGTGGTTGTTTAAAATCGAAAATACACTTTCATTAGCATCGCATTACTGAATCTAGTTTTCCGCGTTAAGACACGGACCAAAAGTGGTGCTTCGTACGATTTTGAATCCGAGAAAAACATTTTTGCGAATATGAAGGATTTCAGCATGAGAAAATTAGTAAAGTACCATTATTCGTACAACATAGTTTTTCCGCGTGCGGACCAGTTCGCGTTCGGTGTGGCGGGGCCTTAAGGGAACTATACAACCCATGAAGTCCATCTTGGGGTAAGAAGATTATCAAAATTGTGTGTGAATTGAGGTGGAAATACTCTGAAGTATTGCCTTTGAAGTGAGCAAAAAAATAATATCCCCTAGTAGGCCGAGCATACATTGTACATTTACACCCAAAAATGCTGGTACTTTCACCTGGTTTATGGGTTTTCTAATAAGGGGCTGTCATAAAGTCAATCCATCGTTTGAAAGAATGAGGTGAGTTGTCCTTTCAGCAGGATAATGGAGGGAGGGGGATTGAAAAGCTCCCCCAGCCGAACCACACGATTACAGCCGTTTTCTAGCCACGAATTAGCGTTTTCTCTACCTCTTATCCGTGGATTAACGCTTTATATCCATTTAAGCCGTGAACTTGAGTTTTGCCTCCACTTAAGTCGCGAATAAGCGATTTTCTTAATTTTAGCGGCTCACCAGAGATTGTTCTCCATTTTAGCTTCGAAGTTGTCTGAAGCCGCGAATAGGCGTTTTCTTACATGATATCCGATAGCCGCACATCATCGTTTTACTCAATTTTGGCTGCGAATTAACGTATTTTCTCAATTTTAACCTCGAATTTGAAGTTTTTCTCAATTTCGGCCCGAAATTGGCGTTTTTTCCTCATTTTTATCGGTAATTAGCGTTTAGCCGTGAATTAGCGATTTTAAGAATTTTAGCTGTGAATTACAGACTTTTTCGACTCTTGGCCATGAATTAGCGCTTTTTCTAAATTTTAGTAACGAATTAACGTTTTCTCAATTTATGCCGTGAGTTATTGTTTTTTTTTAGTTCTACCCGCGAATGATAGTTTTTTTCATTCGTATCCGCGATTAGCAGTATTTCTTAGTTTTACTCTCAAATTGAGGGTTTTCAATTCTATCCTTGAATTAGCGTTTTAAAACGGTAAATTAGTATTTTTCTCAATTTGGCCGCGATTCCGAGTTTTTTTCAAATTTTTAACGCGAATTAACGCGTTTTTCCCCTCTTTCCGCGAATCTTGGTCCAAGAACAGCAAATTCTATCGTTCATTTATTCAGAATTTCAGTCGTGAAATGACGTCTATAACATACTCCGCGATTTCCTGTATGGACGTTGCCTCGAGAAACGGCAATTGAAAGCTTTTTTGCAGTTTTAGCCACGAATTAGTGTGTATTTTTTGTTTTCAATATTTTCGCAACTCTTAAGTGAATCCCCTAAATTTCAGCCATTTACGGATTTACTCGAACTGGGGATCAGGGTTTTTTCTCTGAACATTCTGCCCCTAAAAACCCTAATAATCTTGGAATTCAGTCCGAAAAACAGATTTCCCACCGAAAAAAAATGACCATTTTTTGCAAAGTCGCTTCACGGCTAAAATTTAGAGAATCGGTAATTCCGGGCTGAAGTGGAAAAGTGTTAATTCACAGCTGAAATTGAGAAAAATCGCTCATTTGCGCTAAAATTGAGAGATATGATCTGCGAAATTGTAAGTTCGGATCGGGGAACGCTTCTTGTCTAGATACCCGCAAAATTGCGGATCTAAATATGCGAGAGTATCGGGGCGTCCCGTCGTAGGGCGAAAAGGCTCTCCGCCCCCACCCCCATCATTACAAAGTTGCAACATTTCTCTCCAACAATGGCTGAAAATTTACAATATCACGAATTTTACGTCTTAATTCGAGTGCGTTCGATCCTTGTTACTTCCTTTCAGAGAAAGGAAGAATGGTGTTTTTTGGTTGGTGCAGACCCTCGGCTAGCCTGCCCCGACTGCGCCACGGCCTGACGGAAAGCCGTGCTATTGCAACATAAAATTTAGAGATGAAAATTTTTTTTTCTACGCTCCCTCTATTATTTATGTGTGCTCGCTGGCTGTGTGTTACCTATTTGTAAATAAATGCTTAATGGATATTGCCTTTTTTCTCCCCAACGTTTTTCCAAAACGGGACTTACGGTTCCCTTTCATAGTTCGAGAGCTAGCGACAGTCCTATTCAACCGGAAGAACATAGTCACTAAAGGTGTGCAAAATGATGGCATTTGACCCCCTATTTACGAGTCCGGAAGTCTGCCATGCTGTATCTGGGGCCTAAGGATTTTATAGCTAATTAAAGTCCTTAATTTGGGACATGAATTTAACCAGAAGAACATAGTCCAGAAACTAGTCTAATTCGAAAGGTTTTATGGAGCTGATTATGAATATGATCGTCTGCCGCCGTCTGCCTGGGGCATTTGCCCTCAATGGCTCGCCAAACTCCCTAAATCAGGGATAATAATTAACCGGAAAAACTAAGTCCGGAATATTGTCTTATGCGACAGGTGTTCTAACTAAGGGACTGTGTTACTCTGGTTAATCATTTCCCCTCTGTGCAGTTTGACGGGTCACTGAGGGCAAGTGCCCCAGGTAGACGCCGACAGACGATTATATTTGTAATCATTTCAGAAAACCTATCGAATAGGACCTGTTTCAGGACTATGTTCTTCCGGTTAATTAAAATTTACCGAATTACGTGAGTTTGGCGAGCCACAGAGGGCAAATACCCCAGGCAGACGGTGGCGGACGATCATATTTGTAATCAGCTTCATAAAACCTTTCGAATGAGACTAGCATCACGACTATTTTCTTCCGGTTAATCATTTTCCTCTGGTGCAGTTTGACTGGTCACTAAGGGCATGTGCCCCAGGCAGACACCGGCAGACGGTCATTTTCGTATTCAGCCACGTGAAACCCTGTCGCATAAGACAATATTCCGGACTTAGTTTTTCCGGTTAATTATTATCCCTGATTTAGGGAGTTTGGCGAGCCACTGAGGGCAAATGCCCCAGGCAGACGGCGGCAGACGATCATATTCGTAATCAGCTCCATAAAACCTTTCGAATGAGACTAGTTTTAGGACTATGTTCTTCTGGTTAATTCGTGTCCCAAATTAAGGACTTTGATTATCTATAAAATCCTCAGGCCCCAGATACAGCGTGGCAGACTTCCGGATTCGTATATAGGGGGTCAAATGCCATCATTTTGCATACCTTTCGTGACTATGTTCTTCCGGTTGAATGGGACTGTCGCCAGCTCTCGGTCTATCAGAAGCCATAAAATAAAATTTAACGGTAACGATTTAACTTTCATCACAATAGTGCCGAAGAAACGGATCAACGAGTACCGGCGTTAACCTTTTCAGTACAACGGCGGAGTAACGAGCAACGGCATTAACGTTTTGAGTAACGATGCCAGATCTTCCCGGAAGTAGCTTCCCTAAGCACTCCCAAATCCTCCGTTTTAAAAACTCACTGTCTAAAATTGCAAGACAAACGAAATGACTTCCGACGCAAGTCAATGAGAAACGTTTTCACCCATGAAAGAACTTGTTAAATTCGAAGTATATTATGACAGAGTAATAAACTCCCAGCCCATAACCTCCTTTAAAAAATAATACGAAATAACAAAAAAAAAAAAAATAGAGAAAGTACGCCCAAGTAACCAAAGCCTTTTTCCTTATCTCACTTGGGCCTGGCTACTAATCACTTACAAATGCATCAGGCCAGCAGCAGGCAACGGAGATGACGGAGAAAGCGAAAGTACTGGCACCGAAACGATGATGTGGCCATCAGAAAATAATTATGTTGCTTTACAGTAGAAGATCGATGTGCTTCCCCTTTCCACGGCTGCTAAGGTTTACCGCACGTTGTCGTTTCTGTCTCTCCTGAATTAACTTGTATCATGAAATCCTCGAACTAACCAATTGACAGCTCTTTCCAATAACAAGCGAAATATCCGCTCCCCTCACCATCGCCCAGTAGTATGCGCGAGTAATGATGCCAGAGCGATGTGCTTCTGATGTTATACTCTTCGTTAAATTGTTAATTTCCGCTCACTTCATTTCTCTGCTAAACCCAGACCCTGGCCCTTTTAATCTCATTGAATATCCTCTTCTCTTCATAATTCCTCTTTTCATTTTTGTGTTGCAACGGCGAATTTTATTGAAAAACTGATGTTGGATAGCTAATGAAGCATAATTACGGCTCAGAGGCGTGGACTATGGATTTTAGTTTAGAGAGGGGGAGAATTTATCAGGTCTGTGCCTCTCGCGCCATCAGTAATTTGCATACAGCAACTACTACTCTCCTATATACTTCAGCTGTATTATTCACCCCAACACGCTTCTACCTGTGCATCACTTTTTCCCAGAGGCCCAGAGTCACTCAGACTAATAATGAACGCAAAATAATTTTATACGTATAATGAAACATTAGAGGATACACGTGGGGTGCACGATATTTGGACATGACAGCCTTGAATATCACAAATGCAAAATTTTACCATACCATAATGAGACAAAAACTTATTGTTGCTTGTTTTGCAAGCATCAAGGGAGTGCAGAAAAGACCGAGAGCCGAGCCAACACGACAACAACAAAAAGTTTACCTATACGTTGCATCTAAATAATTTTCTGGTTCGCGTTGCATGTTCAGGCGAAGGGGTGGCGTTGCATGTGCAGTAGTGCTGGAAAAAGCTATGTCTTGGCTTACTTACTTCAAAAAAAGAGTCTAACAACCAGAAAAAAAGTATCTACGCTTGAATGAACGGAGGTAAGACATCCAGTGTAGTTTTATCTTCTAACACATTACAGCTTAAGACGAGGGCTCTATACGGCCGCTACCATTAAAATGTAGACGCGTTAAACTCACTTGTGCAAGGGGCTGCAGACAGCATTTGATGTGAACGTGTAAAACGCGTCGTAATTTTCGCTATTCAATTCTGCAAACCAAGTGCTCATTCATTCTATACACAATGTGAACAGGCTCTATGAGCCGCCAAAAAAATAACACAACTTCTTGTTCCCTAAGGGAACGTCGAAATACTTCCTGTTCCCTAAGGGAACGTGGAAGTAAGAAGGAAATTGAAAGCCCTTCAAAGATAGCTATTGATTTTCGACGTTATTGCAGTCATCGTCATCGCTTTCACGGGAGGTCAGGATCGAAAAATTATAGTCCAAAAGAGTGCGTTTCGTTTATGGAAAAAAATCAAAAGTTTGGGAAATGAGGAAAGGGAAATTAATTAGATACCTTTCTTTTTCCCCTGTCCATTAATTTGTTTTAAAAGAGGAACCAACAATTGAAGCATTCAGTAATTGCAACAAGTGGCCAAGTTTAATTAGCGAATTGGACGACTTATCGAACATCACAACACTCAGCTCTCAGCTCGGCATGTTTTCATCCATTCTGCATTCATTCTGCAATAGAAATACCTATTAAATTGTGTTGGCATTACAACCATCAGCGAGCACAGATAAGAAATAGAGGGAGTTTATTTATTAATAGAAAATGTGATGCAAGATATGTCTCATTTCCTCCTCTCTTACCCAGTATAGGGAGAAAAAAAGTGCTGGATGTGATTTCTTGGAAAGATCACTTGGGCTTCGTGAGCAGCGTTTAGTCCACACTATCTCACATGCTGGTTGAACTTGGAGTTCTTACTCCTGATGTACTCTTTCCATCGCACCCGGAACGCCCAGGAAGTTCGTCCACAATATGTTGCTGCCTGACAGCCACTAGCAAATAGAAAAGGCCATTTTTTGGGAATCCTTAGAGGCACTATGTATTCGGCAAGAAGTGGATCACCAAGGGACAGCTTTGCCTCAACGAAAGACAAGAAGGAAGCAATTCACCTTTCGCGTCGATTTTTCCCCTCTTACCGCGTGGAGAACCCCCCGCTACTGTGATTTGACTACTGTGTCTTGTGTCTTTTGCTATCTTTATAAGTTATTTCATAAAAATGAATTTGTAGTCGTTTCACAGTGGTTTAGTAAAGTAAAACTACTTTAACACTCGAACATTCAAAATAAAAAGTTGGTTCCAACGCCAAATTTTCCATCTGCTCAACGTAGCACGTATTAGAAAGTTACAGAGCGCCAAGCGTCGGGTTTTGGAGTGGGGGGTGTAGGAAGACCAAAAATCTCGGGTTTTCACAGTTTTTCGCCTGTATCTTGAAAGCTGAAGGGTTTAGCGCAGACGATTCCCTTTGCAAAACGTGTTAGCATTAAATTGTGAACAAAAAAGTTCCACACAATTTTTTTCCCCCCAAGAACGGTCACAAAAGTACCATTTTCTAATATTCTTGATTTTTTGTGAGAAATATGAAAAGTACACCTGTCTGTGACAAGCACCAGGTCTTTGGAATAATGATGGGCATACGGAAGCTGGTTAGAGTAGACCTGATTTAGCGTCGATTTTACCATATTGCACTTTATTCGACAACTTCTTGGTTTTCGTGATATCGAACGTAATCGTTGTTTATCCTTATTTCTCGGTTTCCCCCGTAAAACTGTTGACAGCGCTATTTAGAAAGGATTAAATGGGGACTGAGCAGACCACTGTTGGGTCCAAGATCCCAAACTGAGGTTACACACGTTATGCTCAATGCGCTGCTCCAAGATGAAGGAACCTAGAAAAATTTTATTAAATCGAAGGCCCGAGTCCTTAGTAAGACAATGGTATAAAACAAAATTAGACTTTCTTGAACCAATGAGCATTGATTTGAAAGTTCTCGAGAAGACAAAAAACAAGTTGGCTAAATAAAATTTACCAGTTGGTTTGTTTTGTTTTGTTCCGACAGCAGCCTGTCGGGAAAAGTGCATTTCATTCATGCGACAATCGACTCAAACCTCATAAGTTAGAACGATATCAATCAATTATGAATGACATTTAGGCCGTGGTATAGAAAGTCAAAATCATAAAATCGTGTTTCTTTTTTACCGCAGCCCCCTTTTTTGGCACCAACTGGGCGGGAACAAAATGAGGAAAATGTAAATATAATAAATACACCATACCACGGTGAACAGAGTCGGTTGGGTTGCATATACGATATGGGAAGGGGAACTCTTGTCAGAGGAATTATTTGCAATTAAAATCTTTATCCCGGCCTAAATTTCATTCATAATTGATTGATATCGTTCTAACTTATGAGGTTTGAGTGAGTCGATTGTCGCATGAATGAATTGCACTTTTCCCGACAGGCTGCTGTCGGAACAAAACTTTTTTTTTTAATTAAAAAAAATCACTTTGCCCGACAGGCTGCTGTCGGAACAAAACTCTTCAGATTACGTCAATTTTCAGATCAGTTACATTAGGTTAAATGGTATGTCACAATTTCGCCATTGCGGAATGCTTGTGTTCGAATCCGAAACAATTTGTTTTAAATTTTTTGTTTGTTTCTCCCTTTTTGGCCCACCTCAGGATTTTTTACTCAAGATTTATTAGGCTGTAGGCAAAACAAACAAAAGAGACTGCTCAAAATACAATGTCAATGAAATGTTTTGGTAATTGGGTGGTCCATAAAGGCATAGCGTTAATTTAATAGCTCCCCTCCGCCGAGAACTCCCCTGCCATATCAACGGATTTGGTTCACTAAGGTCTCATACGAAAGCGCGTTCATTTCTCATTACTGGAGTCAATTTTGGGGGCAATTGCAGCAATAGCCGTGCGGTAGCGAATTTTCAACTAATTCAAACCCCTCTTTCACACCGTTCCCGTGGACCGATTCATCTGGATCACGAACTCGTCCGAGATATTCACGATATTGATTTTTAGGCCGAATTTGATTGACTTAAGTCAAAAATTGCGACCGTGATCGTGCTAACAAAAAAGGGCCATAAATATATATATAAATATACAGGGTGTTTCAGGAGGATCCGGCAATACTTGCACATGGTGTACTACTAAGTAAGGCGAACCAAAATTACTATGTGGACATAGGGTCGCAAACGCTTCGTTTCAGAGTTACAGAGAATTTTGAGTTTTTTAAGCCAAACCATCTCTTTCCCCAAAAAAGCTTTCTTAACGGTCTAGCCGTTCAAGGTAGAACAAAATGAATTACATTTCTGAAAAGAGCGCAAAATTTGACTTTAGAAAACCTAAGAATAACACGCCATAATTTCTTTAAGTACGTCTAGTTATTTTTTGGAAAAATGAAAAAGTGTGACATTGAATTTTTGAGTTTCATTCAGAGGTGAATTACGCTCAATCCGTAGTGGGTCGGATATTGTTACGGTATTGTAAAAACATGCCCATTTTGTAAGCTTTCCAATGACGTAAGAAAATTTGAAATTGGTTGGATTTTTACTGAGACATCACACTAAAGGATCGGGAAATCGGCGAAAATTGTCGAAATAAGCCACATTGCACCCACTAGGAAAACATCGGGGAACATTTTTTTCAGACATCACAATCACCTCATTGAGGTTCATGGATCAAAATAATTTCAGAAAAATCAATGATTCATACCGATCATGATCACCCCCACCCATCCACTCCGCTCAAACTATGAAATAATCGTTCGGAATTGGTTGACAGTTTGCCTTCCATAATTTATTATTTTAATTCAAAATTGTTTTTTCTGGTAAAAATTCACACCATACGCGTGAATAAACGCAATTGCCATTCGAAAACGCCTGAGAAATGGTGACGGATGACGAGCTAGTACGAAACTGATCAGATAATTTTAAACAATTATTTGCTTATGGAAGTGATGGGGAGGGGATGATGTTCATTGACATTGACCATCGTTTTTTCATTATTAGTTCATTACTTTGTAACATGAGGGGATTGTGATGTCTGAAAAAAATGTTCCCCTAGTAGGCACAATGAGGCTTATTTTGACGGTTTTCACTGGTTTCCCGAACGTTTAGTGTGATATCTCAGTAAAAATCCAACCAATTTGAAATTGTTTTTAAGTCATTTGAAAGCTTACAAAATGGGCATGTTTTTACAGAAGCGTAGCAATATCCGTCCCACTATGGAATGAGCAAAATTCTCCTCTGAAAGAAGCACGAAAATTCCAAGTCACACTTTTTCGTTGTTTCAAAGAATAACTAGACGTACTTAAAGACAATTATGGCGTGTTATTTACAGATTTTCTAATGTGAAATTTTGCGCTCTTTTCAGAAATTTAATTCATTTTGTTCCATCTTGAACGGTTTGTCCGTTAAAACCACTTTTTGTGGGAAAGAGGTGGTTGGGCTTAAAAACCACAAAATTCTCAGTAACTGTGAAACGAAGCGTTTGCGACCTTATGTCCATATAGTAATTTTGGTTCGCCCTACTTAGTAGTACAACATGTGCAAGTATTGCCGAATCCTCCTGAAACACCCTGTATATATAAATAAATATGTATATATACATATAGCAAATCGAACCGACCTCGGATTCTTGTTCTAGGAGTTCTGAAACGCGAAAAAAATGTATTACAACCCATATGTGTGACCATCAGGGCGAGACCAATAGTGCATTTTTTGAATGAAATGCACTAAAACATGCCCAATTAGTCACTCCACTGATGAAAGTAATACTAACTCCCAATTTCCAACTTCTTTCGGCCAATCTTAACTCTTTGGCGGGGCATTTCCGAGAGGCCTCGATATTGTTGATGAAATGTCCATAACCGCAGAAAGACACTGGCTCAAACATCCATATGGGCCAAATATCCACAATATACACAAGATTAATCCTCAATGTATTTCATGAAGTGCCCATAGAAGATACAAGGTGCGTAAAACTCTTGGGGTGCGCAGTTCATAACTATTGAATGAAGAGCGCGCATTTCCAGTGATTGGTCATTTCACGAGTTGCGAAATTGCTGCTTGTATAACTACGACGTATTTATAGGTATGCTGTTTTTCAAAGAAGTAAGAAAAACAGCTCCAAATTATAAATCCTCAAGAAATGTGGCCACTTGGTGGACGTCGACACTGATCTTACGAAAAATAATTAAAGGACTAGTTTTCTTTTCTCAGAAGCTGTAATTAAAGATTGATCCACTTGGAAAGAAACTAATTGAGGGCACCCCTCCGCTCATCATTCTTTTTCATCCGCTCCACACTTTTTCAGGCTTCTCTTTGGCCAAATGAATAAGCAAATATTTCAAGTCACCCTTAAGCCCCTCCTTTCTGCGTTGTCGTTGGCACCTCCTTTTTTTTTATCTAAGTAAAGATCTGCGAAGCAAAAAAAAATTAAATGAGAAAACGTCGGTTGCTGGAGAGGGCGACGTGGAAATTACTTCGAGAGTAAATTTTCTCAATCATTTCAATTGAAATGGCTCTTAAAGGATTCCTTTCTCGCACCAATCTTCCTTTTTTTCCCCCTCTTATTCTTTTCAACTTTTTCATATTCTAGCTTCCATCGTTCTGTAGGAAATTATAAAGAATCGTCTCCCTTGCGCCCTCCTAAGCTGCGTGTCTTTTCTCACTCAATCACTCTTTTTTCCTCACTCACTCTTTATGTAACAATTGGAGAATTTCAGCTCATTTCTTTTCTTTCATTTGTTCTCTAATTTTTATAAGTTCCTTCCACACAAATATTCGTTTCTTAGGCCGTGTTTTAACTTCAACGACAGCTGTTAAAAACTTTGTTTATCCCGGGATAGGCCAAGTTTAGGCAAAAATTAACACACAAGATTTGTGGACCGAAAATCCGAGATCTTCCAAATTAAACTGGTACTTTCGAAAGAGGTACAGTCCCCTGTCGCGCTTGCTAGAAATCTTTATGACCGAACGGTCTCTTATTTGGTGCTGGGTGGGGCTAGAGTCAAATATTTATTTGCTAAGCCTATAATCAGTGGCGGATCTAGGATCTAGGATGTGATTTACTCATTCTTTTGTTCTGAGTTTTAGCCACAAACTTGCCTATATAAGAACCGCAAATTAGCGTTTTCTCCTCTTAAGCGTTTTTTCTCAATTGTAGTCGCGAATTACCACGTTTCCTAAATTTCAGCATTGAATTCTCAAATTGATTAGAGTTTTTCTCTGTTTCAGCAATAAAAGAGCTCTTCTTGTCCTCTATAGCCGCGAATTTTCTCAATTTCAGCAGCGAATGAACTCTATATCTACATTTTAAACCGGAATTTGCCGTCTGTCTCAGTTTTAGCTGTGATATGTTGTTCCCAATTTTAGCGTTTTTCTTCACTTCTTACCCCGTGTCCTACGTGAGCGGGAATCGCGCGATTTTAGCGTATATAGCGGTTTTAGAACTTTTGTTTTAGTTTCTGGGGTAAAAATAATGTTCTTATGCATACGAATTTATTCGAATTATGTAGTATAGGTGTTCCTGTATTTGGTATTTGAATCCTCTCTCGATAATTGTCTGATAACCACATTAGTCAATGTGCTAAATTTGTATGTAATTTACATGGAGCACGAATAATGAGAATCACGCTTTAAATCTTCAGTTAAACCGAGTTTTCAAAGCTTCAATTATATTGTGTCACATGTATCTGTGAGCATAAACAGTTCATTTCATTTAGGACTTGGCTATACCACGGACGTTATTATTGCAAAATGTAGTACGTCGTGATGGACACAATAAAGCACTTCATCGCCCTCTGTCAATATGAATCTCTTCAGAATGAAAGTGGTTGTATAAATATGGGACGCGCCAAAACTCATTATTTCATCCTTCGTACCGCAGACAAAACTTAACTTTAAAATTCAGACGTGTGAAGCTGATAATTAACTTGAACACGACTGTGACATTAGGAGAATGAATAGCGACCGTTTCTCCGATGTGACGCATTTGAATATGAATAAGCACGTGTACAAGATTTTCCCATCGGTAGATGTGAATATTAAACGAGCTCACCAATCAACGCTTTCTCCCTCTTGACATATAAGGGCCGAAACATATTTAATTCGACGTTAATTAAAATGTATAAATGAATTGAAATTCAACATTATATGGCCATCGAGATTGACCTCGGTAAACAGGTGTCCCGGCCTTTACACGCCAGAACTTGTAAGAGAGTTTGAATTTTATTACGGGATTTCTAGGTCCTGTGGATCAATTAAGAGGGGAAACAGGGAAACCTCTAAACCGTCATTAACGCCCCTACTACCCCCTTCTTTCTCTACAACTTCATTTAGCTGGTTAACGCAGGCTACATCTAAAGAGGGATGCTTATTGGCCATCTGTCCCAAGGCACAATACTATTACATGGTCAAGGTAGATTGCCATTCGGTTTTAACGCAGTTAGTCCCTCCCTTTAGTTGGGTTTAATCAGCAACATTCCGGAAAAGCACTTCTAACGGTGAACTCGAATGACTCAGACACTCCTGCAGGGCGATAGTGGAAAGGGGATGGAGTTTATTGTGTGCGATCACTATTTAATTAACGTGCCTTATATAGGAATGAATTTAACACTCCCTCGCCAATATTTTGTGACGCAGTTTGAACGTACGAATTAATATTTAATAGTCAATATTGTATGCCCATTGTTTTTTTTTTTCTTTTTGGGATATCAATTTGTGACGTCTACTGTACACGCGGTCATTTTCCTCCAACGACTTTTAGCTACACTCCTAGACACGGCAGTGAGGTCGAGAACAAGGAAAAACCTATATGTACTTACTCTTAATCTACGGGACTAATGTGGTAGGTACTTGGGATATCCCGCTTCAGGCGAATGAGAACTACATGTAAATTCATAGTAGCTGAACCATTCGTATATCAAAGTTATACGTATAGGGTTTGTACAAGTTTATTCCCAACCCAATAGAATGATAACTGACCTAGGTAATTGATTAATTAATTGAGTAAAACATTCTTTAATAATATTCAAACATGCCGACTAGTTTCGGGGTTAACTGTACCCCATTTTCAAGGCATCCGTAGGTCTAAAAAAAAAAAAACAACTTAAAGGAGACATAACAACAATTAGTCCCAGCTCTCAAAAAAAACAACAAACAACCAGCAAAATACTCACATCTCACATGTCAAAAACCCTCACATCCAACAATCCTGTTGATAGACAGGTAATCCAGGAAACTTGTCTCTTCACTGAACCCTTTAAACACAGCGATAATCATTCAAGATTGGGAGCCACTCCCCCTCAACCCATTCTCGTATTTGCTCCCGACCTAGGTGGGGTTCGGCTTAGCTTATCCCTCGGAGTACGACTCCCATAGGCGCCTCCGTGGCGCAAATGGCAGCGTGCTGGACTGGTAATCCAGAGGTTGCGGGTTCAAATCCCGCCGGAGAGCCATTTTTTCTCGAAACTCGAATCGTGTTGGGCTATGCCCTTCCATCGTCGTCCGGATAATATCAGTTTAATTAATTTACTAATTATTAAAGAATGTTTTACTCAATTAATTAATCAATTACCTAAATCTTTTAACATTCACGATACAATCAAAAATTTGATAACTGATCTATCCAACACAAACAGTATCTTGAAAAAAGAAAAATTTAAAAGAATATTCAACACTAAATTCCTTAGGGCAATTGTACAAACAGTCTCACTCTGATCATGAGGAGAAAAAAATGCCAAGAAATGGGACAAAGCATGAACAGGGTGGAAAAGGCTTAACGCTCCACAGCTATATGCAGTTCCCGAGAGGTCCCACCCGCGTGTCAGAATCAATTCCAGTCGCGGGAGATCTGTAAGAGAACACTTTTGCCCTTTTCGCATAAATATAGCCTCAGGGGCATTCCATGACTGTTTTATTAAGTGCTTACAAACATGCACCAGACTTTTAGGTAAGGGTGGGAGCGATGGAAGATATACAAAATTGATATCAACCTATTCAATTCAAACTCAAGCTTTTAGCCGCAGTCATTTTTTCTGCAAAAGGTATCTCAAAATAAATCGGAAAATCATCTCGAATTGGACCTTAGTATTGAACATACCTACTTAGAATATCTTGAGTTGAGGGTCGAATATTTTTTATTTCGAGGTGCCTCCCCTCCCCCAACTTAGCAAAATGGTTGCCTGCCCCCCGATTAGAAGCGTGCGTCGCTTATCTTTCGGAAGGCATTCGTGTTATCAGTTCAGTGTTTTCTCTGTGAGAAGTGGAATAAATTTTAAGTTTTTCTTGCTTTTTCTACGAACAAGGTAATTTTGAAAGCTGAGGCATATCATGGGAGAATTCCGAGTCCACGGCTGAACTTGGGTCGAACCCTCCGACGAGGGCCCACAGCTCTCCGAGCCTCTCCTTCACTTCAACTATCATCTAGAAGTTAAAAATGTGTTAATTTAATTCTACAACTAGCATACAATAAACCATAAAAGTATACGATTTCAAAATTACCTTGTTCCTAGAAAAAGCGAGAAAAACTTGAAATTTATTCCACTTCTCACAGAGAAAACACTGAACTGATAACACGAATGCCTTCCGAAAGATAAGAGACGCACGCTTCTAATTCTGTAACTTTTAACGCGTGCGTTAGCGAAATTAACAAGAAGAATAAATGAAAGAAATCAGCTGGGAAATTTTTCTAACGCACGCGTTATGTGTTACAGAATAGGGGGGCTGGTTGTGAACCTTACCACTGGGGTTTTCGACTAATTGTAAGTTCAAACTGAAGGACCCTGGAAAACTTTAAAACGGTTTTGAGTACTACACGTGTTTCGCCTTATTGTTTGACTAAAGCGCATCACGTTTTAATAAAAATAATAAATAGTGATAGACATTGCGTAAGCTCAAGAGCTTATAATCCGTTAATATGTTCATCCAATAATTTATTCGACAACTTAAAAATGGCTTATAAGTACATTCAATTATTCGGTAAAAATTTCGATCAAATAAAATAAACCTTGGCTGATTTGGGACGACAATTTCAGTTTTACGTAACTAAGACCCGGCCCTCCACTCTGCAAAAGAACTAACCGGGCCATCTCTTCCGCCGAGGATTCAGTCTGAACGCTTAGATTTGTCACACGAACACAGGTAATTGTTCCGAGTGGCTGATCTCCTTTACTTGGAAATGTGACTTCAGACCAGGCCATAATCCATGGGCTGCCATCGCGATTCACAATGTTTTCGATGGCTAATCTATACCCATGGAAAGTTAATAGCGCGATTAGTTACGTTCAACCCATGCGGAAAAAAACTATACAAACCTATCGTTGGAATTCCTGGAACCGAATTGAACGACATCGTTGCCGTCAGTTGGTTGGCTGCTCGACCAAGGGCTTGAAATACTCGAAGCACCGACTACAGAAAACAGCAAAACAATAAAATTCCAAAGCATTACGCTCTCGGTGTTTCCATAACATGCACTGACCAACAGGTAATTTTTTCGTTATGATTAAGCTATCTCAAGTTGGGTAAAAAATGTCTGTAACTAACCATACGGTTCCAAAGAAAGATAAGATTGAAAAGTATGATGTCACTATATCATTCAATACACATAACATCATTGTCCCTATTAAAGCCATTGAAGAATATGCTTTGAAGAATCTGTCATAAGTGTCATAACCATTAATGTGTATTTTTAATAAATCGCCTGAAAGATAGCTTAAAAAACACACACAAAACTTCCGCAGTCTACAGCCCCAAAAATAGTAAAATACTGCATTTTAGTGAGGAAAGCACCAAACTTTGCAGAAATGTTCTTTGGATCAATTAGAAAAATTTGAGTCTCGGTTCCATAAACTTTTCCGACTGGGGGCGACACAGAAGGGGCAAGAGGTACTTTGGGAAATAAATTATTTACAAATGAATCTAGCACTTTTTCAGGGTTTTAAAAACTTTGTTAGTATCACAAGAGTATATTGAACAAGGTTTGTCCCGCACATTTTGTTCTTATTCTCACTCGGCAGCCTCTAAAAGTGCTTACCGCACCCATCAGCCATCCCCGAAGCGATTTCTCTTGAAGTACTCAAACGAATTTCATGAAATTTATATTTGAGTTGACTTTTATGAACGTATGAGTTAGCAAATAATCGTAATGTATGAAAATAAATCAGCGATCGCAGTAGATTATTGCAATCCGGCAACTTCAGAAGCAACGACCGACGATGCTCAAAATTTGAGTTAGCTTTTTGGAACGTGTGAGCTAACACATAATAGGAATGTTTGTAAAACAAAGATGCCATGAACAATAGATCTGTTCCAGCAAGATGTTTGGAACATATTCAGAGCAGTTACCATGGGACCAGCCAATAAAAATTGAGATCATTTCATTTCATTGGCGGTTTCATGGTAACTCTGCTCCGAACATGTTCCAAACCCTTACTGGAACAGACCTATTAATTACAATAAAAGCAAGCCGATTTTGAGTAAATTTTACCTTACCTACCTGTTTTTGTTTGTTTCTTTTTTGTTTTTGTTATTAAATTGCGTGTCAGATTCTAAAATAAAAAAGGAGCTGCACATTAGTGGTTCTTTTACTTGGAAAACAGTGAAGTAATGAAGTACTTTTTGTTGTCGTGCCGCACATGCCTTTTTCATGCCACAGTGCGTGGGATATGAGGTTTTAGACACGAACGTCTCCAGTTTGGTCGAAATTACCGTCAATTGGTGGAGCGTACAACAGGAACTCGACCCGCGTGGCTACCAGTTGACTTCGTGGGATTCTATGAGACGTTCATGTCGTAAACATCATATCCCATGCACTATGGCATGCATACAAAAGTCATGTGTGACACGACAACGAAAAGTGCGATATTACTCCACTGTTTTCCAATTAAAGGAACCACTAATGTGCAGTTCGGTTTTTTTTCATTTTAGGATCTGACAAAAGATTAAACAAACAAACAAACAAAAACATCAGGTAAAATTTACTCAAAATCGTCTTGCTTTTATTGTAATTAATAGGTCTGTACCAGCAAGGTGCTTGGAACATGTTCGGAGCAAAGTTGCCATGAAACCCTGCTGGTAACTCTGCTCTGGGGGGTTGTAATAGAAAAGTGAAACACATGTGAGACATGACTGTGAAATTCATTTTCATCTCGTCTCACACGTGTTTCACATTTCTATTACGCAACCCCCCTGGACATGTTCCAAATACCTCGCTGGAACTAGGTTTACTCAAATTTTGAGCATCGTCGCTTCTGAAGTTGACGGATTGCAGTAATCTGCTGCGATCGCTCATTTATAGTCATACATTACGATTAGTTGCTAACTCATACGTTCAAAAAAGACAACTCAAATGGGAATCATCACTTCTTCAGGATTGACCAATTGCAGTAATCTGCTGCCATCGCCTAAAGGAAATTTCCGGACGTTACACTTGGAGAAAATACCCAAAATAAGTCCAAAAACTCCACTTAATCATCCGATTCAAGACAAAAACGTTAATCATCATAGTCCTGGAGCCAGCCCCGTAAAGGTGCATGTATTTTGTCACAGGTTTTGATGATCGGAACTCATGGCTCATGGTCCATTGAGTGAGAAAATAAACGTCTGCCATGCCAAAGCGGTTGCTTTCAAAGATGGCGGCCATTTTGATTATACAAATTGTTCCCACCTCTGTACATGCTGGGTGAGTGGTACGGTGTTGAACAAAATGAAATGGATGATTATACAACCAAAATGCAACAAAAAAAATCTATGACCCCGGGTCCGATTTCCATTCTTAGTCGAGATAGCCCGGAGTTAAGTAGTTCCTGGTCGCCACGGTGTCTTGGTGGTCTAAGAACCGTACCGGAGATACGGTGCCCGGGTTCGATTCCCGCTCC
The DNA here is from genome assembly GCA_038030265.1 of Corythucha ciliata. Lineage (NCBI taxonomy): Eukaryota > Metazoa > Arthropoda > Insecta > Hemiptera > Tingidae > Corythucha > Corythucha ciliata. The sequence goes on from CM075943.1 coordinate 32,458,622, forward strand.
GTGGCAGTTTCTTTTTCTCACGACACATAAAGCACCATGTCACTGTTGTTTATAAAGCGAATTATAATGTTTTTCTCACATTTTACCCGCTAATTAGTAATTTGTGCCATGAATTAGCGCTTTTTCAATTTTATCCACAAAGTTGCCTTCAGAAGCCGCTTTTTTGCGTTTTCTTAATTTTATCCGCGAATATGTGTTTTTCTCAATTTTAGCCGTGAACTGGAGGGTCACTCTGTAAATTTCAAAGTTTACGTCATAGAATAATTACTGTACTAACGTACAGAAGGGGCACTCTCAATAATTGTTGGGGGTATGTGACGCCAAGTGGATAGGCTTCTTCTTGCGGGGGGCTGTTATCATTGTGTCAGGTTATGCTAGGACACCCCTCCCTTCTTGGCATTGAATTCCCCCTTCCCCAAGCCCCTTTATAATCGGGAACGGACACGAGATAAGAGTTGGGTTACATTACCTTTCCTGGTTACCCCAAATTTATTACAGCATTGAGTGATTTATTAATATTTACTTAATTTTAACGTTCCAAAAGTTGTTTTATGTTTTACGAGCTGAAATTTAGGTCTATTGTAAGCAATTGTTCCACAGACGGTGATAGTTTCTTCCGGGTTTTAGTCACTGAGGCAGAACAGAATGTGTATTCCCCACATCGCTCGGCCAAGAAATCTTGTTCCTATGTTACTTGGAAAATGAATTTTGACTAGAGAATCATCAAAACGTGGTCTTTTTATTCTATAATACACAAATGGCGTTGATTCGACCGATCCAAAAAGAACGAAATGCCGATGAACTACGCGTTTGTTGGGTACTACTCGAGGGCTGGAAAGGACCGTGTATCCTTCTTCAGATTCTTTTCCAAGCATCAGGGTGAGGTAATCTTCTTCAGCACTATAAAAGGAGCACGTGGACATTCTACGTTAAGCATTTCCCAACGCTCTTTTCACACAAACGTGGTTTCACGAGGCCCCCGCGTGTAATCCGCGTAAATGCCGCTTTCTCATCGAACCAAGTAATATGTACCGCACGTGTGTAAAGGTGTACTTGGTCAATACGCGGCAGCCAAAACCGCGCCGCGAGAAACCTCGTATATGTGAAACGAGCCTAACGCGCGGACCGGCACCGATTAATTTTCATTTTTTTTAGATAGCGGTGATCCTTCCTTCGATAATCCCCCAGCGTAGTCACTTAAGTTCCATTTTACGTAATTTTGATGCCTACAAAGCCATCAAGACTGAGTTATTGAAAAAAAAAAAAAAAAAAAACCGATTTGCAGCAAACTTCCAATGTAGAACTTACAAGAACGGGGCAACCAGGAATAGATAACAATGCAACGCCAACTCGATCGTAACCTGCCGAGTCCTTTCCCAATAGATGAGTTGCAATGAAGGTTAGACTTTTATCTCTTATCTTACTTGCGGGACCACATTGGTACTGAAACGCATAGAAAGTGAACGGAAAAGGCTTTTCTTTCCAAGTTTTCTACAGTTTTCATTGGTTTCCGTGGTCGTGAGAGCATCCACGGCTACTGGAGATTTAAGAGAATACGCGGAGGAGAAGTACTTGTCCCGGAGTTATAGAGCAATAATCCCGTATTTCTATGTAACCCTAGATCCCTGCGAAATGCAGACTCTTCAATTTTGTACTGGAATAAATAGTCTAGGAAAATAGAAAGACAGTCAGTCGATTGGTGTAACGCGTAGAGATAACTTGTGCGGAAAAATAAAATAAAGTTTTTTAAAAACCATTTTTGTCGTTCGGACCATTTAATTGGCGCCCGATTGCAGGAACTGGCTAAAAGTGTGAGTGAAAATTCGGCAACTTTTTGTGAAAGAAAAGTTAAGACTAGTTATACGGCGTGACCAATTGTCCCACCGTCTCTCGGAAATTCAAAAAGCATCCTCTTTCGGATCTTTAGTGTGACCAGTTGTCCCACAGTTTTCGGGAACTGTAGTTGAAGTGTGATCGTTCCCACTTTCGCCGCCTTCACCACCGAAAAAGCCAAAAAGAACAACCATTTTTGGACCTTCACGAGCGACAAAAGAAAACAAAAACAAAACTCTGCACATCTTCAAGTTATCCACAAAAAAAAAAAACGAACCATATTGAACTTTCAATTGTGCAAAAAATCGGTGGTCGATTCCCCAGTTTATTCGCATTAAGTTCGTTTACGTTACACCTCGGGTTAAAGACTTTGCGTGCGGTGGTCAATTCCCCCGAACCGTCTTCTTTCTCGGCATCGTCTTCGCAGCATCGACTCTCTCGCTTTAGTAGTTGTAAGTTTGTTATTCTTTTCTTTCCATTGTTATAGTTTTAAGCTCAAGAAATAAGACTCTAATCTAAATAATCGTCAAAAAAATAGTAAGCTATATAAAATATTCATTTTTAAAATTCCTTTTCATTTCAAATAATAAGCCTAAAAAAAAAAAAAAAAAAATGGAATTATCCGAAGAGAAGACTATGATCATCTTCAATGCTATGATGGAAATCCAAGAGAATTATTATTTTTTATTTCGTCAGTCACCAATATTTTAAATTCTGTGTGCGCTGAAAATGTCGCACAACGTGCCCAAAATCACACAATTCTTTTAAGTAAGGTAAAGTCAAAACTTATTGGATCAGCACAGTCACTAATTCTCACCCGAGAAGTAACTCAGTTGCCTCTCTAATCGATTTACTAAAGTCAAATTTTGCTGACTCCCGAACATTCGAATCTTTAAAATCCGAAATTCACCAGAGTAAACCATTTGCGAAAGAGACCCCAGCGGACTATCTTAATCGCTTAGAAAGTATTAGGCATTTAATTTTTGCAAAGTTAGGAATAGACGGAGTAGAAGGTGAAATTTTAAATGCTATTATGGAAACCACCATAATACATATATACATATATATTCGTAGCCTTCCTTTTCACCTGCCGGGGTGCTAACAATAAAATGTTCTTTGAATTTGGGAATGTTTGCAGTAATTATCTCAGGGTGGATATAATTTTTTGCTGAACCTGTGTCAATGAGCCATTTTAGATTAAATTTGTCTTGGGCGTACGGTAGGGACTTACCTACGAAGTTAAGATCTAATTTTGGTACATTTCTGTCGGGCTTACGCAGTTCATTTGACCACTGCCATTGAGAAAAGGCTGGTTCGATCCATTGGTCTCTTCTTCTTGAGATTAATTAGGTTGATTTTGGGGATTTTGGTAAAATTGAAAATTCTGAGAGGTTTGGACGTTCTGAGACGTTGGTAATTCGGATCCCAATGACGATTTCGAGCATGAGGGTCGTATTGATATTTTTGGGGGTTATATTGCTCATATATTAACAAACCTAAACCACTACTTCGATATCGATGCCTGGATTAAAATGTACATATTCCCCTTTTCCAATAAGTATGAGATACTACTAGGGTATGAAACAATGAAAGATCTAAACATTAAGTTAAATTTTGAAACCCATACAATGATAGCTAATAATAAACAATTTCAATTAAAGTACGCTATGACTGACGAAAGTGATCAAAAAATTACATTAAGGAAAGGACTTAATATTATTGAACTGTCTATAGTAAATAATAACAATTTAAGTGAAGGATTAATCAATGAAATAAGTGGAAATGGATATACTATCAAAGAAGGAATTTACTCTTTTGACAACAATAAAGTTAGGTGCTTAGTCGAATCCCAAGAGCTCATGACCATTTGTCCCGTGCCTATGGAGGTCGATGATATAGATTATTTAACATCTAAGTTAGACGTAAGTGAAAATACTATTCTAGAAATTAAGAAAGAAATTCCTCAATTAATACGAACCGATCATATGAATTCGGAAGAAAAAGAAACCATTATCAAATTACTTAAGGAGTTTCCACATATCATTAAAACAGAGAAAGACCTGCTTAGCTCTTCCAAAAACTTACTAAAACATACAATAAGGACAAAAGACGATATTCCAGTTTACACCCGAAATTACAGATATCCTCAAATTTTCCGAGACGATATCAAATTAGAAATCGACAAACTTCTTAAGAATAAAATCATCAGAGAATCTAATTCCCCTTACAACACCCCAATATGGGTAGTCCCAAAGAAGCCTGACGCCTCAGGAAAGAGGAAAATTCGCGTAGTCTTAGACTATAGAAAAATTAACGACAAAACAATTGACGATAAATTCCCTCTACCGGTGATTGAAGATTTACTTGGAAAAATAGGTCGAGCTACTTATTTTAGCACAATCGATCTGGCCTCTGGCTTCCATCAAATCGAGATGGACCCGGATTCAATCCCTAAGACTGCCTTCAGCACTGAGGACGGCCATTTTGAGTTCCTCAGGATGCCCTTTGGTCTGAAAAATGCCCCATCTACGTTTCAGAGGGCAATGAACCTGATATATTCACGTATTACAAATGTGTTGGTTTACATGAACGATATAATCGTTTATTCGGATAACTTAGAGGATCATAAAAAACACCTAAAGAAAGTTTTCGAACTACTTCAAAACCACAACCTTAAGATACAGCTTGATAAAACCGAATTCTTCAAAAAAGAACTCGCCTACCTCGGCCATATTGTGTCTGAGAAAGGTGTTCAACCAAACCCCGCCAAACTAGAAGCTATAGCAAACTTTCCAAATCCAACGAATCAAAAACAAATAAAACAATTCCTTGGATTAACTGGCTACTACAGAAAAATGATTAGAAACTATGGAAAAATTGCCAAACCTTTAACCTCGTTACTACGAAATGACTCCACTATTGATGCTTCAAACCCCGAATTTCTTAATGCATTAGTACTCTAAAATCTTTACTTCAAAACAATCCTATTTTGCAGCCACCAGATTTTAATAAGCCCTTTTTATTGACTACAGACGCTTCTAATTATGCTATAGGAGCAGTCTTATCCCAAAATGTTAACGGAAAAGATCTACCAATCTCTTATGCGTCCCGAACCCTGAATTCGAGTGAAGAAAGATTAAGTACAATAGAAAAAGAAATTTTTAGCAATTGTATGGGCATGCAAATACTTTAGACCTTATATTTACGGAAGACGCTTTACCATCCAAACAGATCATAAACCTTTACAGTATCTTCATAACATGAAAGCACCCAGCGCTAAGATGCTGCGGTGGAAATGCCAACTGGCAGATTATGATTTTGATATAAAGTACGTCCTAGGAAAAACGAATTACGTAGCAGACGCATTATCCAGAAATCCCGTTCAAAATTTAAATGCAATCGAAAATGACGAAATAAACCCAGATGAAGTTTTAAATCAATTTTTAAATGAGACCCAAAATAGTGTAAATTTTCCAAATTCAGTTGAATCCTTAATCTCACATCCAAATGATGAAAACCAACCTAACGAAATTAAAGACGATGATAGTTTAGCTACCATCCATTCACAGTTAAGCTCCTCAGGAAATATAGTTCTTGTTGATGACCCGTTAAAATGTGTAAATGTAGAAAAATCCCAAATCGTAATTCAAAGAGGAAAACCCATGCTCAATAATAACGTCGGTCTATCATTCCACAAAGAGAAGATTAGTATGGAATACCGCTTGGCCTTATCATTCTGATTTGGAAAAATACTGTTTAGAATTTTTGGAACCAAATAAAACGTATGGAGTTTATTGCTCTGATAAGAATTTAAAATTAGAGGACGAAGTCCCAGATCAAGTATTCCTCAAGTTTCAAAATATTGTTGAGGAAAAATTTCCCACCGTTAGAATAAAAAGATACAAAAAACTTAATATAGACGTTGAAGAAAAGGACGATAGATTAGATTTAATTACAGATCAACACATTGGCAAAACTAGTCATAGAGGAATTAATGTCGTATATAACAACTTAAGAAAGAAATACTATTGGCCTGGCATGCTAACAGACATAACAAAATTTGTGAATAATTGTGACATATGTAAAAAGGTTAAATATGATCGAAATCCCCCTAAACCTGAATTCAAAATAACTCCAACTCCTAACAAACCGTTTGAAAAAATGCAAATTGATATTCTCTTTTATAATAATGCCACTCTATTGACACTTATTGATTGCTTTTCGAAAAAATTATTTGCTTATAAAATTAACAGTAAAAATGCAGTAGAAATAGTAAACAAACTTAAAGAATACCTCAGTTTATTGCCAGCCCCCTTAGAAATCCAAGCAGATAATGGAGGAGAATTTGCCAATGAAACTCTCAAAAATTTCCTTCAATATAATAATATAAATCTTCACCTTACAACTCCTAACTATCATAATTCTAATGGATTAATTAATAGGGCTCATTCAACTCTTGTAGAAATCATGAATATTATAAAAACACAAGACACTGACATATCACTTATCAATCTTATACGGCTAGCACTCATTGCATACAATAATACTCCTAACACCTATTTGAAACTACCACCAAATGAAATCACTTTCGGAATAACACAGCCTACAGAAATTAAAAATGACTTCATTCTTGAACAAAAAACCAACGAATATCACAGAGAAACAACCCTTATTCATCAAGCTATAAAAGACTTAATTGAAAAAGAAAAAGAAAACAGAACCGAAACCCTTAATCAAAATCGTGAAAAAGTAAATATACCAGACGGCAAAATCTTTCTCAAAACCTACGTTCGTAATAAAGCTAAAGATAAATATAATACAATTCACTTGACCATGTTGTGTATGATAATTCAATCAAAAATTCTTATGTAGAATCATTAAAAGCTCAAACGATGGCCACTCAGCATAGTTTAATAAAGTCCCATTTAGAATATGCCCAAAATAAATTAGATCATGTTTTCTCCAACGCTGTGTATTCCAATAGACCTAAAAGAGGCCTAATTAATGCTCTTGGTTCTGGCTATATCATGGTTGACCGGTAACATGGATGCCAACGATAAAAAAACGCTATGACGAAGTAATCCATAAGTTAGAAATAAATAATTATCATTTAGAGCATAACGTTGAAAACCAGTTATCTGTCAATGAAAAACTTGTTGACGCTTTTAACAAACATCTATTAGTCATAAGAAACAATAACGCTAAAATCAAGAAAATTGTAGATAGTAATATTAGTAGCGTAACTGAAAATAACCAGCATTTTATGATAATATATGTAACAATTGCCTTACTAACACTTAGGATTAATGATATCGACTCCTCACTTGAATTTTGCAAGCGTAATATTATTCATGAAAGTATAATCTCAAAAAAGGAATTAGCACGCATCTCAGATGACAACCCTAGAAATAAAATCATATCTAAATCGCCCGAAATTCTCTGGCAAACCGGTAAAGTTCTTTGTTCATTGACTCCCACTCATTTGTACTACTTTGTCCAATTACCCCTAGACGTCCCGTTGACGGAAACTTATTTTCTTCTTTCTTATCCGATAGCCGAATCAGAATCAAATGTAAAAATTCAGGTAGTTCATCCCCCTTTAGTGCTTAAGCAAGACCAATTACTTACAGGAAGCTGTGACTTAATCTTAGATTATTTTTACTGTACCAATGTGACACAAGTTCATAACCCTTGTATACAGGGTGTAACGGAAAAGTCTGGCATAAATGAAATGGGTGATTCTTGGTCACATTTGGAACCAAAATGACCCTATACACCATGGTCCGATTACTTATGGTTTTGGAGATAATCGGGGTTTTCGTATTTTTTAATGTACCCACGGTTTTCCTTAGTAAATCGTCTGTACCTGATGAAAAAATGGTCTCATTGAAATTTAAAAGAAGCCATTGGAAAGAGCACTAAATTCTCTGTAGGATTGGATATTTTCATCTCTAAATCGATCAATATTTAAGAGCTTAACTTGCTGCTGAACAGACAACTTCTTAGATTTCCAGAAAACTCCTAGTCTTTCAGCCAACTGTCAATTCTTTTATGGCCCTCGTAGGAAGTGTAAAAAATTATTAAAAACTTCTACTGTTTGTTAGCTTTCGAATGGCCTGCTTAGTTCTGGATTATTCTTTTTTTCTTCCGAGATAGAAGCAAAAACGCGTTAAAAAACCACCAAAAGTATCCGTTTTTAAGCATGCCTTCAGGTAAGGCAATTGCTTCCGCGTTTGTAATGCGGTTGGTGGTGGATGTGGGTGTTATTTATTTTTTATTTATTTATTTGCACAATCACATTTCTTAACATACAATAATTATTTATTTTATTGTTTTATTATTTCAATAATAGCGGAATCCAACCCAAGGCTCCATCCAAGGCCACAACGTGAATTTGTAACTAACTGAAGAGGCCGAGGGCGCGCTCGTGGAAGCAATAGACGATTTCCGTGGAAAAAGCGAAGGTTTAGAACTGCAGGTTATGGGTTTATTTCTAGTTGCCTAGAGCCTCTTTAACAGTATTTTTTTTATATTACTAGCATTACTACGAGTGTATTTCGGTTTCAAATACTACATGATTTTTGAGTTTTTCGTTTATTTCGAGTCTGCAATTACACTTCCCTCGCGTGCTTCTCATCTAAAGTCAGAAAAATGCGATACTATTGCTGCTTCAGTGACTGTAAGAGTTCTTCCATTCCGGGTCGACCTGGTTTTTACCCAGCTTCTAAATGTATCCCTTTCCCTCAACCTTACCGGCACTTGACTGAAAACGTCCCAAATTGAGGAAAAAGAGAAGAGAAAGTACATGTGAAGGAGTGTGATAAATGCGCAACTATGATGGGACTTCATGTTAAGGTGCCCCCGGAACGACGAGTTTTCATCGATACGTTTCGTGAGACGGAGGCTGAAGAATAAAATCAGAATTGAATAACTGCAAATGTGGTTTTAGTTTGACGGGAATGAGAGAAAAATAAATTCACTTTACACAGCACAAGACAAGAGTAACCCATAACCTGGCCTAAGCGGGTTGCAAAACTGTTGAAGTAGGACTGGAGAGCGCATGCGTGGAAATCGTCTATTGCCTTGCCTGAAGGTGTGCTTAAAAACGGATACTTTTGGGAGCTTTTTTTGCGCGTTTTTCACTTCTTCAGTGAGATGAAAAGAATCAAGTCGTCAACCAACTCCTGTTGAGCCAAAAATGAGCGGGAGCTATGTATAAAAAACATCAAAGTCATGTCTAATGTTGTCTACCTATACTGCGTTCATCGTAAGAGTGAACGCTGTTGGCGCAGGTGGGTGGTTCCCCACGGTTTAGGAGGGAAATTTTACGCGAAAGACGGGCTTGGGTCTACTGCAAGCCAAAAAGATGACAACTATGTTGGGAACTCTCTACGCTCTCTACTCCTACAGCTCCTCGAGCTCTCTACTTTTACAGCCCCTTGAGCTTTCAGTTTTTCACTTTTAGAACCAACAAACTTTGCGTTCGCACCCGTGCATTCTTTGATTGAGTTGCTTATAGGTCGGATACAAAAATTACAGCAAAGAGTCAATTTATTCACGAGAATGTCTTCATTTTTTTCACATATACATATTATGTTTTTCTGATACGCTTATATTTTTTGTTATAGTTATCGCCGCTAGGCGTTACAACGTCGTAATAAAACACGCAAACATTGATTATAAAATTAGGCGACATTCATCCAAAATTAAGGAACATTGATGACTAGAAGTTTTTTATTTTATTTTTATTTAATATTTTAGTTAGTCGTCGTCACTTTTTGAACTTTCGCCAGCGCTGTCATCTCTTTTGATGAGCCGCGGTAAGTCGTCAGTCAATTTGTCCAAGATATCGTCAGTCTCCCATAATTTGTTTTTTTCCACGATGACATGTTTGACGAAGTTCCACCAGTTTTCTGCTGTGACCCTCTCAATGCCTTCTTCGAGAAGCTTCTTCACATCATACAATTTGAAAGAAGTATTATTTTTCTTGACGTGTCCCTTGACCATTGCCCATGCCAGCTCTATTGGGTTTAGCTCGCAATGGTAAGGTGGAAGTCTTAGGACAGTCTTGTCATGTTGTTCTGCAACCTCGTCGACAATATACCTCTCGTAGTCCCCTTTCAACTGTTTGGTAAGTTCCAGGAGTTCTGGCTTCAACATAGTAGCACCTGCTTCTTGACCCTTGCTTGTAATCCACTCCATGATTGCTGCTTTTTTCCACGATGAGTTTAGTATTTTCTCAGCTTTCATTGAGTGATAAGGAGCGTTGTCCATGACAATCACGGCGTTGTTCTCCAGCAGAGGAAGAGTTGTTGTAAACCATTCCAGAAAGTTATCGCAATTCATTTCGTCGTGGTAGTCAGACAAATTTTTTTTTTAAGACAATTTCGTCTTCTTGTACGAAAACACCGTCCATTGTCAAATAGAGTCTATGCAACTTGATTCCGGATGTGCTAATTGCGTAAAGGATGCAGGAAAAACGAGAAAAATTTCCGAAGAACAGGTAAGTAGGAAAAACGAAACGGAATTGAAAGATCGGGATAATCGGAGAAAATAAAAACGAAAAAATGACAAGGAAAAGTTAGACAAGCTAACAGAGGGAGCGTCCTGAAAAGGACGTTTGAAATAATCAGGAAAGTCAGGAAGTCAGAAATAATAAAAAAGGAAATCACACAAACGCACCAGAACACAGCTTAATAGCAAGTGAAACAAAGAAAAGACTTCATAAGTCCTCCTCAAGTTAGTTTCTAGATTAGTTGTGCACAGACCGAGAGGTCCGGTTACAATGAAGAGGGAAAAAAAGTAGGAGGAGCCTGCGTGAAAATAACGAAAATGGGTTCAAGAGCGTTCACTCTTACGATGAACACAGTATAGACCTCGTGAATCTTGTGAAGATCGCGAACGGTGTCCGAGTCGAACAAATTATTAGCAGACAATTTACTCATGCATTTATTGTTGATGGGATGTTAGGTGTCTCGAAAACAGATATTTACCCGTCATGAGAAGGGATAAAAACACTACCAAGATGCCGACGAACTACTTTAATACATCAAAATAGTAATCCAACTGATTATTCAAATACAATCAATAGAAATCTGTTAATTAAGAGAATCAATTAGTATTTCCGTAGGGATTACACAGGAACATGCTGAAAATGGTCCCGCAGGTAAGGTAATATAACCACAACCAGGGGTGCCATTGGAACTAATCTATTTCGGGTTTTTCTTTATTTTTACATTTTAACTTCCCAGCACTTTGGCCTCTGTGCATAGTAACCTTGAATACTCGATTTTAGTAGCCACAAAATTGACAAAATGGCAAGAAAAAACGAGGAAATAGTCGAGAAACAAAAAAAAATCTCGTAAAAAGTCTCCAAGAACTTTTTGAAAATAAATGGTCGACGTCTATTTAAAACAGCAGCAAACAAAAAAAAATGTGTTTTTATTAACAATGCTGCCACCATATGATCACTTTCTCTGTTTACTTATTTTGAATAATATGTTACGTTGGTACGAGTCTAACGGGGAACTTCCCCCCAAATGATTCTTCCCGTCCCGCCATGAGTGTCACCCTCCTGGTTTACGTGTTGTAAAATGGAAGAAGGACGAGGGGGTTTTTACGATACCTACTGAATTAAACTGCGGAATTTTCACGCGAGAATAGTGGCCCATACACGGGCAGATAACTCTGACAGATTTGATCGGCCGGTATTTTCAACAGATACCGTTAACGATCTAGAGCAAACGATGAGATCGGTCGTCGCCCCTTAACATACAAAAGTTATCTGTGACCGATATCTGTTACCCGATTAAATATGCCCGTTAGTGAGGGCACATCTGGCAGATTGAGATCTCTTGCGGAAAAAACTGACAAATTTCATTTACCGGTGGGGTTCGAAAGATATTTGAGATCGGTGGCAGATATGAAGTTAGAAAACTAGTAGAGGGAGCAAAAAGCTTGACCCATACATATGATAAAAATAATAGAAAACACATGTTCAGAGAAGTTTCGGTGTTTAAAATCGTTGCGTTAAGGGGCGACACCCGATTCGAAATTGGCCGATCTATGTCTGCCAGATATCTCTCATAAGAAATCGGTTGATTAGTGGGGGACCACAGACCACATCTGGTGGATTTGAACTCCCACCGATATCGTTTGGACGATCACGGTTGATCTGTCGTCGTTTCTTGCCCACTAACGAGCGAATTTTTACCACCGATATCTGTCAAAAACATGAAATCTGCCGCAGATATCTGCTCGTATATGCCCACCTAATGTGCATGTGGTCTCGAAGAAAAAGTAATAAATTCTTAACAAATGTGTGGAAAAACAGATTTTTAGCCGTTTAATTATTAGCGTTTTTCCTACTCTTTATCCGCGAATTATCGCTTTTTCTTAATTTATCCGCTAATTAGTGATTTTTATCACTACTATTGATTAGCGCTTTTTCCTAAAATCCTAACATGAAGCAAGGTGGCTAACAAGTTTTTTGTATTTTTATTTATCAAAAAACTGGGTTTTTCTTTTTCCTTTTGTGACTTTTTTGTCAAGGGAATTAACTTCAAAATCCTCAGTCAATCATCGAAAAATATTTTTGAAAAACTAAAAAAGTGTTGGCAATATGCACAACAAACTTCATCTCTTTTGCCTTATAGATAAATTAGTTAACAAGTTTTCTTACAATGAATAATTGAAAATATAAAGAGAGGACCAGACACAGGAAACGGTCTAAAGAGGATGCCTATAGCGTTCATAGCTGCCGTTTTCATGTGAGTTCTTGGCTTTCAAAACTTCCACCTCGAAACCATAATTTTTTGGTCACGAAATTCACCAAAAGTAGTGATTTACCTTCTGAAACTGACCGTGCACACCAAAATTGGTCAGTTTCGCCTGGAATTAGTGATTGTCTCTTGTAACGATTTTTCTTTATTACTATTATTTTTTTTTTTTTAAAATTATGGTTCTGAAAAAAATAATCAAATTAGTCATCGAATTGCATTTCTGTTTAGTTTATATTTTAAAAAATATCGTTATCTTTGTCCGGTGTCATTAACCACGAAGGGTGGTGATGGTGTCGTTCAGGTCTCGAAGGGTGCTGTTAGTGTCGTTCAGGTCTCGAAGGGTGATGTCTTCTGTCGCTTCCCAGGACGAGGAGGACGTCGCTCTCTTCGGTACGTCGTTGGCGAGAAATCCTTGAGGAATGCCTTGAGTCCACTATCTGATCAGTGCGAAGACGAAGATAGAATATAATTTCAGGTCGTTCGCAGACTTTTTAGGGCCACACGGAGTTTTTTTTAGAAGAGCCTTTTTCTTTGCTTCCACTCTCTCCAAAACTCAGCCCAAGAATTCCTTTTTTATTTTTTTTTTTATTCATCTGTTCCTTTTTTTCCAATGGAGTGAACTTTTGAAATCTCCAGTCTGAAGTGTAGCGTTATTAATTATTATCAACACATTCTTCTGAAACTGATTTTGAGTATTCAGTTATACCATATAAAATACTACAAGCGTTGTATAATCGCCGCGTAGTATAATTGCGGCTTGCCGAAGATGTATAGGCGCATCTTTCTCTCCTAACACCTTCAACAGTACAGGAACACTATGAATGATGTGAATTGCCACACGAGCCACGTCTTCAACGAACTAATTATTTCACAAGGATTCTACAAAGCATTTTTGGAGAAAAATCGGGGTCCAACATGAGTACCTTTCCCTACTCACTCACTGCATATTTCATTGGAGTTTAACATCCACCGCACTCAACCCCAATACTTTCCCCATCCCACAAGTACTTCTACACTTTCCACTTTAGAGAGCAAAAGGGTTGGTTGGTGTGTGTGTAGGCCTGACGAGGGAGAGAGAGCTCGGCTACCACTGTATTATGTACAATATTTGCCTCTGAATTATGTAAGTAATCCCTAGGACCCGACAACCCCTAATCCCCCGCAAACTTACAGTACATTACTCACATCCTCCTCCCTTTATAAGGCCCTTCACTTTTCATTCCCTCGGCGCATTTCAGACCTTTCCTCCTCTTCTTCCTGTCACTCACCGCTTCTGATGCCGAAACCCTTCTCCATCACTACCACACTGCCTTGTTTCCATTACATTGGAACGAAAACCCTCAAGAATTTGCAGTTCTCTAACATGCTCGTATCAGTGCTTCGCCTTCCTCTCTTCTGGAACGAAGGAAATATATGAGTTGGAAGAAATGGGCGCCCCTCGTATTTCCTCTATTATGCTTTATATACAGCAACGAGTTTCTAAAGCGTGTAGAGATCCCTTCCTCATTCTTCAGTATTTTAGCATGGAATCTCGCTTCTTTGTAGGGTTCGCGATAATACACGAGGAGAGGAAGGTGTGGCTTGAAGAAATTATTATTTTCAACCTGCGTACTCAAATTACCGATGCGTTGGTGATGTCTTTTCATGAATATTTCACGAGCAGGCAAAAAATAGTTTTTTTTTTTTTTTTTAATTTATTTGATTTACGAGGAAGAGCCAGTTTACCGCGGGATTTTCTTATTGTAAACCGGCGCAATGAAAAAAGTTCCCATCGACAGATAAAACAGGGTGCGACTTTGTACGTCATTGGTTAAAGTCCCGTTTAGGCTAACTGAGCTGGAAACAGTTGAAAGTCATTTCATTTTAAAGAAACTCAGTTCATTCCGGCTTAAAAAGGAAGTCCAAACTACTAACGATAAGAGGCGTACTAAAAAAAATTATAAGAGGCGTGTTTGAACCGGGGGCTAACGAACGTAAGATTGGCCAATAGAAATTATGTCCAAAACTATAGCCATGCCTTGATCAACAAATTCCCTAGTACCTACCATCGAGCGAATTCTCATCAGTTCTATACCAATTGACATATATGTATATACAGGGTGGAACAGGATAAGTGTGACAAAAAAAATTGGGTGAAAATAGGCCTCATTTGCGATCGAAAACACCCTATAGTAGGGGAGCCCAAGAGGGGATTTCGGGATTTACTCAAGCGCGTCAGATTAACATACTGCGGATACCTTGTACCTAGTTGAGTATCTCCACCAAATATGAGCCCTATAAATGTGGCCGCCCGTCAAGGATAAAACGTCAGATTAGTAAAAAAAAATTGATCATCAGACATTCTCGAGCGCGTCAGATTAAGGAAGTGGGAATTAATTACATGCTAAAAAGTCTATATTCCACTAATCTGACAATTTAAGAGTGACGCAAAAACGGAGGAGGTCTACAAACTTGTAAAAAAAAAACGTCATCTTGACATTCTCGAGCGTGGCTACTTTTTTTTTTATTTTGAAGGGAATAATTCAAGGATAACGAAAAACATCTAATCTGACGATTTCCATAAGCCGAAATAGAAAAAAATCGTCGATAAAGTTTAGTCACTATTCAACTCTTGGGGCCAATTCAGTGAAACTTAGCGCCCACCCGTCTTGTGTGAAACATATGTTCCAATTCGGGAAGACGGGTGGATAGCGCCGGCGCTAAATTTTACTGAATAGGTTGCCATATGTGTTGAATAATTAAGTTTTTAAAAAAATTGCGCTTTTCTCTCTCATATCAGTTGAATAATGTTATCATTATTCAACTATTGTAGAAAAAGGTCCTTTACATCACAATTTCAGTTAACCTCAACTTACTCTTTCGAAAATGGTGCAGAAAACTAGGACTTAGGCACCAAATATAGGGCGAATTTTTTTTAAAAAGTGTCAGATTAGGCGAATCCCTCCAGATAATCGTCAGATTACTAGAGAGCACGTTTAGAACGTCAGTATGAAGCACATATATCTTAATCTGACGCGCTCGAGTATTTCAAAATGACGATTTTTTTTTGCACATTCTGATAAGGGCCACGAGTTTGCGTCTCCTCCAAATCGTCAGATTATTGAATGAGAGCTTATTTTAGGTTCACTTAACATTTCCTTAAAAAATCTGACGCGCTCGATAATTTTTTTTTTTTTTTCATTTTCAACCCTTACGTACGACCACCCCCACCATGCAAACTGTCAGATTAACATGCATACTTCATTAAAACTACGGAGACAATTGATGCTGTAAATATCTGACGCGCTCGAGAATGTCCATACAACAGTTTTTTTTTACATTTTTGAAAGTCTATAGCCGCTCCCCCCACCGATGAAAAGGTGTGCATCATATAACAATTTTATCTTTTTATCATCTAAGCTTTGCAACCCAATAGGTCTCTACGACGCTCGAGTAAATCCCCATTTAGCATCGTGGGCTCCCCTACTACTATAAATCATGGTCCGAAAATCAAAATCCTACGAGATATGATTTTTTAAACGTTTTTTGAGGCTTGCATCACTTTTCTTAACTAAATGCGAATAGATCAGTTTACAGCTGACATTTGCAACTTTTGACGATGGATTTGGAAAGAGCACACTTTTTTCTGACAGGAATAGCCATTTTCGATAAAATTCAACTATTTTCTGTGGGCTTGAGAGATGCTCAAAGTTTTGCAAATCGTGGATCTCTAATTTTTCAAAAAATTCAGCCTCCACTTCTCTACACTAAATCTAAGCGTATCGACATCCCATGGGTCGGAAAAACTTCTTCAATTTGTCCTTTTTAAAATTACTCATGAACGTTTTTTTTAGTTCTTCAGCTAGTTTTCGGCAGAAAGGCCATTTCTTGGAAAAAAAGAATGATTTTCTCTTAAAAATCACTTGTTTTGACCAACCCAATTTGAACGAGCTTTGTGATTCAAAACATGCTAAAACTCATTAAAGCCTTACCCAAAGTTTTCCTTCGAACCGAATGGAATGCGCACTCCTACCAAAATATCAAAAACTGTCGCTCCGGCAGCTGGCTGTCGGCAAGGGTGCATTTCACTACTGCGAATTTCGGCGTGTTTAGCTGTTATTCGACGAAATTAGTGCACTTAATGACTCTACTTGTTGTTACCAATTTCCGATTTGAATACGAATTCGAAATTCGCAGTAGAGAAATGCACTCTACCCGACAGCTAGCTGCGGGAGCGACATTTTTTGAACTTTGACAGGCGTACACAGTCCGCCCCGTTCAAGGGAAAACTTTGGATGATGCTTTAATGACGTCAATCATGCTAAAAAACACAAAGCTCGTTCAAATGTTGTAGGTCGAAACAAGCGATTTTGAAGAGAAAACCCATTCTTTTTTCTAAGAAATGGTCATTTCTGCCGAAAAATCACTGATTAACTAAAAATACGTTCATGAGTAATTTCAAAAAGGACACATTGGGGAAGTTTTTCCGACCCATGGGATGTCGGTGCGCTCAAATTTCGAAAAGAAAAGCGGGGGTTGACTTTTTTGAAAAATTAGAAATCCTCGATTTGCAAAACTTTGAGCAGCTCAAGAGCCCCCAGAAAATGGTTGAATTTTATCGTAAATGGCTAATCCTGACAGAAAAAAATGTGCTGTTTCCGAATCTGTCATCAAAAGTTGCAAAATGTCAGCTGGAAACTGAGTTATTCCCATTTAGTTAAGAAAAGTGACGTGAGTCATAATAAACGTTAGAAAAATCATATCTCGTAGGGTTTTGATTTTCGGACCATGGTACAAAGGGTGTTTTCGATCACAAATGAGGCCTACTTTCACCCAA
>CM075943.1:32476551-32535712 GCA_038030265.1 Corythucha ciliata
CTGAGTGTCAGTGACGTCACTTAGTTCAACTTTTTTCGAGTGACTGTTATTGGTATGGAGATTCATAGTTTCATACTCATTTTCTTTCGTTATTTTAAAATAATTTTACACATTAAAATGGAATTAAATTGTCCGTCTGAACTTACAGAAACTGGGCTCCGCAGAATAGGTATACTTATAATCTCTTATCAAATTATCATTTCCTTCTTTTTGCCTTAGTTATCACCAATATCACTTTACGATCGCTGTTCCAAGTCCTATCTTATCTTACTATTGCTATTACTTTTATTCATTTGCTTTGAGACGTAATAAAATATGTACCAATACTTCTTCGTGCCTCAATGCAACAGCACAACTTTAAAAACTCCGGAAAGACTATATGTATAACGGTGCCTATGAATAACACAGCTCCGCCGAAGTGGTTCAAAGCATGCAGGCGAGAACAACATGGTCCGGTTCTATCAATCTACAAGGTTCTTCTGATGTGAAGACTACTTTGACGTGAGTAAATTCAATTTTTATATAATCATAGAGGTCGGAAGCCTTCAGTGGCTTCATTAGTTAGTTTCTTCTTGTTTTCTGGCTCTTCCTTTCTGAATGCGAAGGATGAAGTCAGGATAACATTGCTCCGTTTCTTGATTCCTATAAGTCATTGAAACACTTTTCAGCTTGAAAATGACGTTGGTAACTTGATGTACCTGAGGTCGTTTTCACCTACTTCGAGGACTCGCATACGCGAAGCCGGGCGAGGAGCGATACGCCAGTAAAGCGATTTGTAAATCGGTTGATTTCAGAACCATGTTTTTGGCAATACGTAGAAATGTCATGCACAGCCGAGGTTGGAGGCAAGCCTCTGCTCGGCTCTAGTAGGTTTCCGCCATTTTCACCTGGCACCATGTTTTATTATCAAGAAATGCCGGAGACGTTTAACGAAATTTTACTTTCTTTTTATTTTAAATCCAAACAAACAACAACCCCCCACCTATCATGTGTCAATTTAATATTAACACACTCAGATAATAAAGGTCGTATTGTTCGCGTGAGGTGAGAGGTAGAATGAGAAAAAATGTGATTTGAGTAGGGTTCACTGTACAATGCGTTTTAAACAACGATTCAAGTTCCATAATATTATTGGTGTTAAGATCGAAAGGCAATTTTCAAGTCGACTTCGAACCTTGATCGAGTGCGTGTTCATTCCTTATTAGTGAAAAATATTTTCTAATTATTATTCGTATATAAAGTTGACAAAACCTCCGAAGGAGTTTCATAAATTAAGCTAGCCATACCTTCAGGATTAGCGGGGATAACACGGACGGAGCTTTTCTGTGAGTAGCATCCCCCTCGCCTGATTACCTCAGATGGTTCATCCATCTGACCCCGGGGGTCAAACTCCCCTCAAAAAACGCAAAACTGAAAACCAAACTTCGTTTATCACTCCAAACCCGTTTACTCCTCTGCAAAATGATGAGCCAATGTCAGAAAACAATCCAACCGAGAGTGTGTCGGAAAAACCGCCTCCTATATTTGTAAACAACGTTAGTAACATGAATGCAATAATGGATGCATTCAAATCACTCAACATCGGACCCTACAAACACCACTCAATCGGGAATAAAGTAAAATTCAACTTTGACACCACTGAAGGTTTTCGTTTAGCAACAAATTATCTAGACAAAAATAAGGCCGAATACTATACTTATCAACTTAAAAGCGAGCGCTGTTTCAGAGTTGTCATTCGCGGTTTACATTACACGTGCGACACGAAACTTATGATGGACGAGTTGAAAGAACTCGGCTACGCGCCATCACAAATGTTACCAGTTTTACATCCAATTACTAAATGTCCATTACCAATTTTCTTCCTGGATTTGAAACCCAGCCCCATGAATGAGTCTATATACAAACTAGAACGTCTTTACGGGGCAGTCATAAAAGTTGAACCTCCAAAACCAAAACGAAACGTGTTGCAATGTACCAACTGCCAAGACTTCGGGCACTCAAAAAACTTCTGTCACAGAAGTTCAAGATGCGTGAAATGTGAAGGCCACCATCCAACAAATAAATGCACTCAGGATGCAAAAATTCCACCTCGTTGTGTTAATTGCAAAGGTCAGCACACAGCCAATTACCGAGGGTGCCCAGCCCACAAAAAACTTCAGTCGAGTCAACCTGCTCAGCTATTCACGAAACGCAGGCTCACTGCTCAGTCGTACCCACAAAAACCTGTATTTGACTCGCCTATTGACAATGAAGGAAGGCAAGGTACTAGGCCAACGTATGCCGAAGTCATTAAACCTCCTTGCGACAACAGCAGTGCTCAGCTACTCAATAAACTTGTGGACAAAATTGATTCACTTCTATCAATAATACAACCTCTAATTCTAACTCTCACACAAGTTCTCCTTGTTCTACTCTCAAATAAATGACAGATTTTGCAACAAGCCCTTTAAAAGTAGGCACCTGGAACGCTAGAGGCGTTTACCGAAAGTTCATGAGCTCAAACATTTTCTGAATACGTACAATGTTGATGTCTTCGTGATAAGTGAAACTAAGCTAGCTCCACATTGTAATTTCTATGTACCGGGATATAGCGTATACCGAGCGGATCATCCATCTGATGATAGAAAAGGAGGGTCAGCAATAATAATCAAATCTTCGATCGCTCATGATGAACTACTACCAATCAGAGAGGACAACATGCAAATTGCTCGCTTACAATTGAGGTGGGACCATAAAAACCTAAAACTCGGGGCATTCTACTCAGCCCCCCAAAACAGAATGTGCCTAGCCGACTTTCTTGGTCTAGCTCACGAAATGGGGTCATATTACCTACTAGGCGGAGATTTCAATAGCAAGCACACCAGATGGGGCTCAAATGTCGCCAACCCTAGAGGAAACTTACTCCTGGACGCGGTGACAATCCTAGGATTGAAAATATTCAGCCCGATAGAACCTACTTTATCCCGACCGAGTCCAGGGCGTACCCGATCTCCTGGATTTTTTCGTAGGAAAGAACGCTAATTATTTCAACTCTACCCCATTTGTCCTTCCTGAGCTTAGTTCAGACCATTTACCTGTCATAGCGGAACTTCAAATAGCAGCGTGTCGAATACAGCATAGACCTTCTTTAATAAAAACTCCATTTAAATGGGATGTATACTCGAAATGCCTTGAGGACATAACGGACCTCCGAGTACCCCTCAAAACAAGACGGGACGTAGACTCAGCTATAGCTGTTCTCAACAGAAATATCCAACAAGCAGCGAATGCAGCGCATACACAGTCGAGTTCAGCTTATTATAGGAGAAATCTGCAATACCGTCCTTTCCACTATTCCCCTGAAATACAGCGTTTACACCGAATTAAGCAGGAGTGTCGAAAGCGATGGGAACGGACCAAATTCCCCCCGGACAAGCAATCGTTCAACAGAGCTAGCAATGATCTGAAGGCGGCTCTGAGAAAGGAAGAAGATGAAGCTGCTGCTTCTCGGATTGCGTCCCTAAACGCAGGGGATGGATCACTTTGGAGAAAGGCGAAGTCATTAACGAAACACTTTGAAAAAATACCGCCCCTCAAGCTGAACAATAGCTACGTGTCAACAAATGAGGAGAAAGCAAACCTTTTTGCCACGGCTTTGGAACAACAATTCAGCCCAAATCCATGCACAGATCCTAGCCATAACAACATGATTATCGAAGCAGTTGATGAACCACTTCAACTGTGGAACCTGCAACTGCATATAACCCCTGGTCAAGTGCGCAATGCGATTAACAGGTCAAAGACAAGGAAGGCCCCTGGACAAGATAAGATCGTACAACCGCTTCTTCACGCGTTCCACCGAAAAGCCATGGTATTCCTCACGCAAATTTATAATGCCATGATTAGACTAGCTTACTTTCCCAAGACTTGGAAGCATGCTCTTATCGTTATGGTACCCAAACCGGGCAGAAACAAAAATGATGTTTCCAGCTATCGCCCAATCAGCCTGCTGTCCGTGTTCTCAAAAATATTCGAGAGGCTGCTCCTACCTCATCTCATGATTTTCCTAGGACCCATGATCCCAAACACACAATTCGGCTTCAGACCCAGTCACTCATGTCCACAGCAGCTTTACCGTGTCACTAACATGATCATGGATACTTTCGAAGAATGCTCTGTTTGCCTTGGTGTCTTTTTGGATGTAGAGAAGGCATTCGACCGAGTATGGCACCCTGGTCTCCTTGCCAAGATCAAAAATGTACTGCCGGATACATTGTGTCGCCTCGTGCAATCATATCTGTCGGACAGAACCTACTCAGTTATGATTGATGATGCAGTCTCGTCTGTAAGATCCATTACCGCCGGAGTTCCCCAAGGAAGCGTGCTGGGGCCTATCCTTTACCTTGCCTTCTCGTCAGACTTTCCCCGACCTAGTTCAAACTCCATCCTAATGGCACAGTTCGCAGACAACACTGCAATTCCATGCAAAGGATCGTGCGATTCAACCAGGGGCGAGATACAGCAAGTGCTACATGATGCAGAAGATTGGTGCAACAAATGGAGAATAAAGGTCAACCCAACCAAGTCAAGGGTCGTTAGGTTCACCCTGAAAAGAAAAGTGCGGGCAGTGAACTTGAAATTTGGTGGCACCTCAATACCATCGGAAGACTCAGTCCGGTATCTGGGTCTCGAACTCGACTCCAAATTGATATGGAACCACCATATAAGTGCACTACAGAAAAATATTAGATGCAGAATCAGATTCCTGAGACAACTCATAGGGAAAACCTCGCCACTAAGTCTCACCTCAAAACGGCTCCTATATCAAACAATGATACGCCCGATCTGGACATACGCTTGCGGCCTTTGGGGAGCCGCATCCGACACGCAACTGAAGAAGTTACAAGTTCTCCAGAACAGATGCCTGCGAATGATGACTAATGCGCCCTGGTTCGTTAGAAATGAGGCCCTCCATCGTGATCTAGTCATTCTGCCAGTTAAAGAAACAATAGTGAAATTTTACAATAACCTCCACCAGTCACTTCTAACTCATGAAAACGACAACCTACGGGAGTCAGCGTTAAACCCTCCTCCTGAACGACATAGGCGCCGTCTGAAGAGAAAAAGACCTAGTGACGTGATTGGTAATTGATCCAAAGTCCACCACAACTCCCCACTGTTGGATGTTGATTCGCTCATCATATGCTGTTATACTGCGCTCATCATATACGCTGTTATACTGTTGTTGTTAACTATTTATTTATTTTCTACTTAGATCGAAAGGGAGTTTTCCCGAATAATATTTTTCTATTTTCTGAAGTTCGGCATATAATTGTTTTGAACTTATGATGCTAGGGTGCATGACTCCTAGTTTACAGAAAGTTAGCGCATTTTCGATATCTTGTGCCACTTGCAAAATTAGGCTGAAAATTATTTGAATGTGGTTGAGGGTTTCTTTGACTGACGACAAACTAGCCCTAATGGAATTTGACTGGAATATTTCTCCGATTTGGTGAATTTTGTTCCTTATTTCGTTATTATTGTACTGGATGTGTCGAATAGTGTCATTAAATTCCGCTATTAGATCGGTACTGACAGAGAATTGGGAGTTTAATTGTTTTTGTAGACTATACTCATTTTCTTTGGCCTTACTCATAAAGGTTTCAAATCTTTTCTCGTCACTAGCGTCTAAATTTCCCGTAGGTAACCATTTTCACTAGACTTCCGAGTCCATTAAATATCCCTCGTTTATTTCTACTTTTATGAATTAAAATATTTCCTAACTTATCTTCTACTAAATCTACCACGTATTCTGTTAGCTTGTTATATTCTTCTAATTCTTTGGGCATATTTTGATCTTTACTAATTTTACGATTTAGCTCACTGTAAACCTTTTTTGATACTTCAAATTCTTCTGTTAACTTACCCAATTCATAGTAGTGGAGGTATGTTCGTCTTTCGTCAGTTTTGCTTCTCCCAACTTTATGGGAAGCACTCCCTGGTTATGAGTCACATCCTTCAGGTGTTCTCCTGCGGCTGCTGCAGCCCAGAGTGTCCTGGAATGTCAGGTCCTGGGTCATGACTGTTCGTAGAAGGGTTAGGTTTATTTAATTTTCTAGGTCGTTTCACGTTAGACAGGTGAATTTTTTGTTTTGTGTTGTGGTGCCTTGGTTCTATGATTGCTGTTTTTCGTCCTGGATTTCCGTCTTTAACGGTTTCTTTATTATACTTGTTTTTCGTTTTACTTTGAAGTTGTTTGTTTTTTTTACGTAGACTTCTTTTCGTATTTCCACTACGTCTTCTCTAGTCATGTTACGTTTAGCGATGGTTTTTTCTTTGTTTGCCTGATCCTGTTCTCTAATTTTCTCGTATAGAATTTGAATTTTGTCTCGATGGTTTTTTTTTTTTTTTTTTTTTTTTTTTTTTTTTTTTTTTTTTTTATTGAAACAACACCCACGGGTAGGAGGGTTGCCCCCCCGGCACAGAATCCTAGGTGGATTATTGTGCCCCCCCTGGGTCTGTGGATCTAGTCCAGGATCCCCTTCCCTCTGACGAGGTTTAGGAGGTCCTCGGCTAGAGTTTCGCCGGTCGGGGCACCCTCGAGTTGGTCAGCCCCGAAGATGCTAAGCCGGCGGCCCGCGAGCGCCTCACATTCGAACACGATGTGATGGGCGGTCTCGTCTTCTTCCCCACACAGTCTGCACACCGGGGACTCTGTGGTAACCCCGATGCGGTGTAGATGATAACGGAGCTGGCAGAATCCTGTGATAAGGCCAACCACCGTTCTAAGGTCTCTCCGGCTAAGTCGGAGCAGTTTGCTCGTAAGCCTCCTGCACGGTCCTTCGACCATGCGCTTACTCTGCTGATGTCCCTCCAGTCTCTGCCAGCGAATAGCCGCCTGGGCATTAACCCACTTAGCTATCGCCATCCTGAAGGTCGATGGCGGGACGCCGAGCGCCGGCTCCGGGCCAGTGAAGTCTCCATTCGAGCCCTCCCTGGCCAAGGAGTCCGCCTGCTCGTTCCCGTAGATACCCTTGTGTCCCGGTAGCCATTCAAGGCTTACCTTGTTATCCTGGGCCAGCAGACTAAGGCTTTGGCGGCAGTCCCATACAAGCCCGGAGCTCACTATAGGAGCCGTTAGTGCCTTAATGGCAGCCTGGCTATCCGTGAGGATACGTATATGGGCATTTTGCACGTCCCTAGTATATTCTCAGCAGCACAGGCCTTGATTGCGTAGACTTCGGCTTGGAATACCGAGGTGTATACCCCCAGAGGTGTAGACAGCCTCCATTCGGGTTCCACCCCGTACACCCCCGCACCAGTCCCGTTATTCGTTTTAGAGCCGTCTGTAAACCACAATCGCTCCTTGTGATTTCTTTTCACTGCCTGCCCCTCACCGTACCCAAGGCGGACGGAGAAGGGACAGCGTTCACCGAGGGTTTTGGGCATGATGTCCGGCATCATGCCCAGCACTGGGTCCCGAACCGTGTCCAGGATCCCAGTGTGGGTCCTCCTAGAATTAAGGCCCCCACCCCTCCATAAACCACCCCATTTATGCCTTAGGGCCGACATTGCCGCCGCCCCCTTGATGAAGATGTCTACGGGAGGGAGTCCCGTCAGTATCTCCATCGTTGCAGTAGGAGTGGAGTGCATAGCCCCAGTGACCATTAGGCACGCCAGTCTCTGAACACTAGTGAGGGTATTTCTGGCCCCCACTTGTTCCGCTTTGTGCCACCAGACCACTGAGCAGTATGTCAGTGCGGGTCTGACTATCGCCGTATATAGCCATACGACCATTTGCGGCCTCAGTCCCCACGTTTTGCCGCAGGCACTTTTCGTCCTCATAAGCAGCATTTTGCCCCTGTCGGCAACCCTGCCCAGGTGCTTGTTCCAGGTGAGCGTGGAGTCCAGGGTTACCCCCAGATACTTCACTTCCCTCCGAAGAGATAGCCTGGTATCGTAGAACAGGGGTTCTTTAAAGTCCCCCAAGTTCCTCTTTCTAGTGAAGGCCACTAGGTTGGTCTTGTCAGGGTTTACATTCAGCCCTTCCTTCCCACACCAGTCCTTCACTATATTCAATGCTGACTGAGTCAAGTCCGACACCACCCCGACATGTCGCCCTCTAATGACGACGACAATGTCGTCCGCGTATCCCTGGACATAAAACCCATTATCAGCCAGCCGCACCAATAAGGAATTGGCCACCATGCCCCACATCCGGGGTGACAAACCCCCCCCCCCCTGTGGGCATCCCTTCTTTACAGCCACCTCCAGGGATTCCCCAAGGAGCGTGGCGGTAACTGTTCTGCTTTCAAGCAGCACCCTCAACCACCTACTAATGGTGTCGCAGATGCCATGCCGTCCTGCAGCTTCAATAACCGAGGATATAGAGGTATTGTCAAAGGCACCCTCTATGTCCAGGAAGATTCCCACCGCTAGTTCCTTGTGCTCTAGAGTATCCTCCAGCCTAGTAACCAGCTGGTGTAGTGCCGTTTCGCAGGACTTTCCCTGCTGGTAGGCAAATTGACCTGGGTGTAGTGGCCTCGAAGGGAGGCAGCTTTCCCAGATATGCCTATCCACCAGTTTTTCCAACGTCTTCAAAACGAAAGACGTTAGACATATGGGTCGGTACGCCTTAGCCTGTGCATATGACGGACGCCCCGGCTTAGGAATAAACACAACCCGTGCTTTCCGCCACACCTCAGGGATTCTGCCCATTGCCAGGCAAGCCCTGAAGATGCAGCACAGTCGTCTGGCAACCTCTGGCCCCCCCTCCTGCAGGTGTTTGGGGATTATGCCGTCCGGTCCAGGAGCCTTGAAGGGAGAAAACGAGCCAATGGCCCATTGTACCCTTCCCAATGTGACCACCTCCCTAGCCACATGCCAGTCCACCCTTGTCGCCCTCCTTCGCGAGGGCTCCACGGGTGGAATGGACGATACAACCCCCACGGCCCCCGGAAAGTGCACCCCCATCAGGGTCGTCAACGTTTCCGACGCCGTCGTAGTGTAACTACCGTCCACTTTCATCAGTG
Organism: Corythucha ciliata; assembly: GCA_038030265.1. NCBI lineage: Eukaryota > Metazoa > Arthropoda > Insecta > Hemiptera > Tingidae > Corythucha > Corythucha ciliata. The sequence continues at coordinate 32,485,563 of CM075943.1, forward strand.
TGCCAACGGGATTCAGCGGGTCCTTGGAGAGAAGGCGCTGAAGGCGAGCCACCGAGGAGGTATTTTCAGCCTCCTCACAGAATCCCCTCCAAGACGCCCTCTTCGAACTCCTCAGCCCCCGCCGATACTCCGCCAGCTTGGACCTATAGGCCTCCCACTGCCCGTCGCGGACTGCCCGATTAAATAGCCTCCGCGATGCTTTTCTCAACCCCTCGAGCTGCTCATTCCACCAGGGAACCTTCCTGGTCGATGAGCGCGAGCTCAGGGGAGTATTTGCTTGATACGAGGTTACCAGCACCTCCTGCAACTCCTGTGCTGCCCCCTCGATATCGTCACCATCTCGTAGGTCCAGTTCACCCCCAAAACTAAGCCTACCATTCACTTCCTCTGCGAAACCACCCCAGTCCGTCTTACGAGGGTTGTAGTATGTCTCTTGTATCCTCTCCACCCCCCGGATTTCCATGATAACATACCTGTGGTCCGAGAACGATGGAGCCTCGGACACACTCCAGCTCCTGACCCTACCGGCCAGTAAGGAAGTAGAGAGGGTGCGGTCGAGGACCTCCCTCCTACTTGATGTTACAAAGGTGGGCTTATTGCCCCTGTTCAACACGGATAAATCACTAGTTGCCAGGTACTCAAATAAGGACTCACATCTGGAGTTTGTGTTGGTGCTGCCCCATGCCAAGTGATGGGCGTTGGCATCCACACCGATAAGCAGTTGTTCGCCATTGCGCCTGCAGGCGTCGACCAGGTTGATCACCTCTCTCGGTGGCGGGCCCTGATCGCTGTCTCCAGGGAAGTACGCCGAGGTCGCAACAAGCTGCTCCCTTGTGGCCCCCTCCTGGTAGGTCAGCCTGACAGCTACCATGTCCCTGAAACAGAACTCGTTAACCGTCAATGCCCTCAATCCGCCTCTAACGTAGATGCATGCACGTGGAGTATCGACAAATCTAGAATAAATTAACTCACCTCCAATGCTGCTCAGTCCCGCCACTCTTCCCCTTGAGATCCAAGGTTCCTGAATGAGGGCGACATCGTAGCTGCCTGCTGCAAGCAGCCGACAGAGGGTGGCGGATGCCACCCTACTGTGCTGCAGGTTCACCTGAATGACCCGCAGCATCAGAAGAGGAGGCACTCCCCGCCACCTTGAAGTTGACTCTCTGGAATGCGAAGTACGGTTGCCCGTTATCCTTCAGCCACTTCAGAGTGTCCTTGCCGATCCCGAGTACCAGCGTCACTCCCTTGGGGTCCGCCGCACTCGAGATCAATTGCCATCCCTCAGTCGAGAGCCCCTTATTCTGGGTCTCGAAAAGAGGGATGAGTTTCCTTGGGTCAGATTCCCCAATGAGGTCTGCGGGCACCCACACGACCGCCTTGGTGACCTGAACCACTTGCCGGGCAGGTCCAACTCGCAGGTCAGCCCCGTCCCAGGGTTTCATTTCTTTGACGTGGGCTTCCAGCCAGGCTTTCGCCTCGCCATCAGCGCACGTCACATATACCACCCCACCGCTGGCGTAGCTATTTGAGAACTTGGGGCCCTCCCCCTTAGGGCATTTAAAAACGCCCTTCAGGACCTCCCCAAGCACCTTCCTGCCCTCCTCATCCGACAGCCTGACCCTAGGGTACTCCCCAGGGACGATGGCCATCTTGGTTGAGGTAAGAGCCTCCCTAAAGTCTTTATTCCCGCCAGCTGCGGGTGTCTTAGGTCGGGTTCCCTGCCCTTCCTTGGGCCTCTTTAGAGCCCTCTTCTGTTCGCCCGTCGAGGGCGTAGATTGAGGGGTCCTACCCCGCTTGCGCGGTGTTTCCCCACTCAATCCAGGTTTTGGGTGCACATCACTGTGGCCTTGCCGGGCATCCGTAGACGTCCCAGCACCCACCGCGTGGTGTCCCCCAGCACCTGCCCCCGCCGAGCCGAACTTATCCCGAGGGGTTCCGGGTATGCCTTCCGCGGCTGCCCTTTCCCTCGCCAGCTTCCTCCTTTGAGCTCCGGAGAGCCTCAACCGAGGAAGCTCCGCCCGAGGGGTTTGTCCCGAGGGACTGCCCCCCTTTGGACTGCCCATTTCAACGTCCCTGACGGTCGTCTCCACGGACAGTGCAGCCATACCCCCCGTGGGCACTTCCGCGCCCTTGGGGGTTCCTTCTGAGGGGGGGTTCTCCCCCCCCCCCCCTCAGTCGTTGTTGAAAGTTTTCTTAAACAAGGGTCCATAAACGATCCCACGAGCAGCTAGGGAAAGTGTGGTCCACCGCCGGCAGAGCCCCGCATGCCGTGGTAAGCCTAAATACACCAGGGGGTCGGCCGGTACCCTGGGAGTCCGTTTAAGGCGCACTTTGCCCTCTGCGCCACGCAGGCCTTAGGCACGGACCGCACACCGTAGCCTTGAGGGAATGAATAGGAAGGGGGAAAGGTTAATACGAGCGATTTAAGGACTAGGAACGCTCGAATAGCTGGAGAGGTTCTGGTAGGCCACACCATCTTTCGTCCCGGTCTCAGGACGCCTCCTTACCCTTGATTGGTCCACGGGTCCGTATTTAATTCCGGACCACCCCTCAGCCTGGGCAGCTCGCACCGTCCACGCTGAGGGATCCCTCATCCGCCACCCGAGGGACGCGCCCGATAGGGGATCAAGGCCCCGTGAGGAAGTCAATCCCTCACCCGGACCTAGTCCGACACGGGGTCTCGATGGTTATTTAAGTAGTTATTGGTCAACTGATGTTCGAAATCTAAATCTATTACAGAACTATTATGCACGTGGCCGTTTATTATTTCGAATGGTGTAAAGTTAGTAGCTGAATGGATGCTGTTGTTATAGGCTACTAGAGCATAATTTACTTTTGACACTACGGAGTCGTTTTTGTATTCTTCTTGATTGTTGAGGAGTCTCATGTGTTCTACTAAAGTGGAGTGAAATCTTTCTATTGGGCCGTTAGAGTCTGGGTGTTGACTACTAATAAAATGTATTTTAATTTTGTGCAGTGCCATCAATTCTTTGACCATCGTGCTGTTTAGCTCAGTGCCGTTATCGGATACTATGACATCTGGTATCCCATGATGGGAGAACAATTTGATAAGAGCTTTGACAGCTTCGATACTGGAGGATGAAGTTACGGAATAGGCTTGGGCGTATCTGGAAAATTTGTCAATGATGGTTAAAAATTTTGATCCGTCTAGTGTTAGTTTATCGATGTGTAAGATTTCGAAGGGCCTTGAGGCTGTGGGTGTGACGTTGTATTTGATTTTTAGCGGTCGTCTGTCGTATTTGCAGGTTAGACAGATCTCGCATTGGTTAATGAAGTCTTGAATGGTTTTCTTCTGATTTGGCCAAAAATACATGCGCTTATACCTATATACCTCTGTGGTTAGTTTTACTAACGTGATAATTTCGTATAATTTCATGAATTTCTTCTTCTTCAAGGACGTCAATTAATTTTTCGGTGCACTTGGTAAGATCTATTTCTGATGTTTTGAAATTTTTGACCATTAATTGTGTGAATTTTTCATAAACGTCATCCTCAAAATATATGGAGTATTTAACTTTCGGGGTGACATATTCTTTGACAAAGCTAACTAAGTCCTTTTCAAAATCATTTACGGATAGTTCTACTAGGATTCGCGTTTTAGAGTTAAATAGCTTGATTATTTTTGGTTTTCGGGGGTTGCCTTGAACGGTATTAATAATGATTTGATCATTCCCATGATTTACTGGGCTTTCGGAAATAGGGATGTAAGGAATAGTATTTCCGCCTGCATTGGAATGTACTGTTGCTCCTGAGTCACTAGTTTCATCGAAATTTACTTGTAAAGATTGCCCAGCGTCATTGACTTGGTCTTCGACTGTGGGACTTGAATTACCTACCGAAGGATTCTCAATGAAAAATCCTGTTACCAGGTCATTAATTATTTCTTCTGCGTCTTCTGTTTCAGTCATATTTAGCTGTATTCTAGAAAGTGCGTCGGTGTTAGTGTTTGTTGAACCTTTTTTATAGGAAATGTCTTCCACTGTCAACGGCCTAACTGCTTTATCAGTGACTGGGTTTTTACTTGAGTTTAACATGGCACAGTAGGTTTGATAATTCTCTACGCTCTCGGGGATTTCTATATTGTTGATTTTTGTACAGGGTAATGCCCCTAATCCATATTTTATATTTTTTATTCGTGTTTTTACTCGCTTTAAAGGTCTAGGTTCGATTTTAAAATATTCTGGGGACTTGTCTATTTGGTAGAACAAAACAGGTATACTAATTTCAGGGGTGTTGAGAGTGTTCCCCAACAGATTAATATTGGCTTTCAGAAATTTGAGGTTGTCTATTCCGAGTAGCATATCAAAATGGTTGTGAAATTTGAGTAAGTAAAATTTTAAATTTAAATTTTTCTTTTGAAAAGTTCTCCACAAGGTACTGAGGTACTAGATTTTTCTAGGGACGTGCCATGAGCGGTCGTTACTTGGAACGGGTCTGTTTTAATTTTTGCTGGGAAAAACTGTTGAGCGATGGTTGGATTTATAAAGGATTTGGTGCTGCCAGTATCGATCAAAACTCGTAAATTCAGTTTGGGCATTATGAGGTAGGGCAGCCCATTTAGTCCTTGTCCCAAGTTCATCAAGTGGAAGGCGGGGAATGATTTGGGCCTATCTCTAAAAAAGGACTCATTTCTTGTTCAACGGAAGAATTTACGTTTTCTATATTTTCTGATAGGGAGAAGTAATGATTTGTCATTGAATGCTCTACTGCAGGATAAGGAACATTGTTTTCATTTTCTACCTCTTGTAATTCAATATTACGGGAGTGGAAATGAGGAGTCGTGTTCGCAGTAGAGACACTCATAGGCGTTGGTTGATGATGAGGCTGGGAACGTTGGTACTGGGACTGAAAAGGTTGTTGACGCGGTCTATTGTAAAAAGAAAATTCTTGTTTCGGGGTGTTTGACATTACAGGCATTTCACTTTGTTTGAAATTTTGATTTGAAAATTTTTGCTTTAAATGCGTAACACTTTGCGAATTGTTTGGTTTTGAACTTTGGGTCATTTTTAAATCTGGTTTAAAATAATTTCTATTGCTGAAATATTGAAAATCGTTTGTTAATAAATTTCTAGCTTCGGTTAAGGTACTAGATCAATGATTTTAACATACGTAACTTACATATACAGGGCGTAACGGAAAAGCCTGGCATAAATGAAAAGGGTAATTCTTAGTCACATTTGGAGTCAAAATGACCCTATGCACCATGGTCCGATTACTTATAGTTTTCGAGATAATCGGGGTTTTCCTAATTTTTAATGCAACCACGGTTTTCCTTGGTAAATCGTCTGAATGTGATAAAAAAAATGGTCTCATTGAAATTTAAAAGAAGCCATTGGAAATAGCAATAAATTCTCTGTAGGATTGGATATTTTCATCTCTAAATCGGTCGATATTTGAGTGCTTAAATTGCTACTAAACAGCCAACTTCTTAGATTTCCAGAAAACTCCTAGTCTGCTGTCCTAGTAGCTGTCAATTCCTTTATGGCCGTCGTAGAAAGTGTAAAAAATTATTACAAACTTCTACTCAGCATTCGAATGGCCTGTAATTAGCGCTTTTTGCTAATTGGCTGCAAAGTTGCCCCCGAAAGCCTCTGCTTGCCATTTTCTCAATTTTCTGTGAATTAGCGAATTTTCTCAATTTAACCCCAAATTAGCCATTTATCCTGTTTATAACCACACATTAGCGTTTTTCCTCATTTTAGCCGCTAAAATTATAGATTTTTATACATTTCAGCCACGAATTACCGTTTTCCCCCAATTTTCGACGCGAACTTCTTAAAGCTTTTTTCTGATTTTGGCTGAGGAATAGCGATTTTTTCACTTTCTGGCACAAAGCTACCTTTAGAAGCCGCAAATTTGACGTTTTGTCCATTTAAATCGCAAATTAGCGTTTTTCCTCACTTCAGCGCTTCTCAATTTTATCGGTGAATTAGCCACGGATTAGCGATTTTTCGCCATTTTAGCGGTGAATTAGCGTTTTTTTTTTGTGTTTTTGCGGTTATTTCGTATTTTTCTGGATTTTAACCGCTAAATGAGTCATTTTTCTCAATTTCATTCATGAATTAGCGCTTTTTCTGTACTTTATCCGCCGAAGCTTTAAGGAAACTTGAACAGCGAAGTAGCGCTTTTTCTCACTTCTGTCCGTGAATTAGTAGCGTACCGAAACAGTGGTGAGGGGGCCGGATCGCCCCGGGCTCCCTATGTAGGCCTAAAAACATGAATATTAAGGATCTAAGTTCATGTTTGTACGTATGTGAAAACGGTTTTTTTGGCATGTATGTATTTGGACAGCGATATTTTGGCTCCTTTCGACGGTTTTCAATCCATCCGACCCAGGATGGAGTGCTTGCAGGTAATCAGCAAAGAGTGTACAGCTGAATAACGATTTAGCCCACAAAAGCGCTATTCTGAAGGCTCAAATTGAGAGATAACGCGGCCTTCAACGGACTTCGCGGCTAAATAATAGAGAGAATACGCTGCTCCCCGTCTTTTTTTTTTTTTTTTTGGACCAAAACTGTTCAAAAGCCTTCATTCGCGGTACCTCGATGAAACATCCATACCGAAATTAAGAAAAAATCCCTGATTCGCGGTGTATAGATGCCACTTTATGCCTAAAATGAAGAAAAAACGCTAATTTGCTGTTGGTGAAATTGAAACGTGGCCCAGTTGTTGCTTTCCTGCAAGCGCTAAAAGGCAAGAAAATCCGCTGAGGCTATACGATAGGAAAAAAAACGCTAATTCGGGGCTAAAATTGAGAAAAATGACAAATTCGCAACTGAAATTGCAAAAAATAGCCCATTCGCGGACAAAAAAGTGAAAAGCCACTAATTCGTACCTAATTTTCGAAAAATGCTAATTCACGACTGAAATTGAGAAGAATTGCTAATTAGCTGCTCAAATTGGGACATACGCTAATTCAAGGCAAAAATTGAGGAAATTAGCTAAATCGCTTATTAGATTGACAAAAAGCGCTACTTAGCGGCTAAACATGGAACTATTATTTATTTCTTTAGATTAATTGAAAAGAATAGTTGATTAATTCGCAGAAAAAACGTTCATTCGCGGATTCAAACGAAAAATGAAAATGAAAATCGGCTAATTCACTGCTATATTAGAGAAAACGCCAATTCACGACTAAAATTTAGTAATTCAACAGAAGACAATAATCTGTTGCTTCTGAAAGGCAACTTCGGGCCTAAACCATAAAAAAAGCGCTAGTCCATAGCTAAAAGTTGAAAAAAAATTGTAAATGCGGGGCAAAAATAGTTCGTACACCGCTAATTTGCGGCCAATATTGAGAAAAATCACTAATTAATTAGCGTGGCTGAGATTAACGAAAAACGCTATAGTTGCAGCTCAAAGTGCTAATTCACTGGTGAAAAGGTAAAAAATGGCTAATTTGCTGCAAAAATCGAGGAAAACTTCAATTCATGGCAAAAATTGAGAAAAATCACCTATTTGCGGACAAAGTGTAGAGGAAAAGCCCTGTAATTCGCGGCTAAAATGGAAAAAAAAGCTTCAATTTTCGGCTAGTTTAGTTTTGAAATATTCATAAATCAAATGCGCTTCTTAGATAATTTTTTCTCGTCCACCTTCCCTCCCCCTTCTCATTTTGCTAGACGCACCCCTAAGGACACGGCGCCCCTGGGCTGTTGCCTACTCGCCCCCGTTCCCCTTAAAGCCGGCACTGGTTGATCTCAAACCAATTCGAAGAGAAAAAACTACACACAAAGATCACAATCTGCTTTGCTGAGCTGAATATAACGAGGTAGAATGCCCAAGTCCTAACGCCCAGTTCCCTGAAGATTGCAACGAGACCATAAAATCGGTATCCGCGCAGATATAAGACAGCAAAGTAGGGGGAAAATGTATGCAGCGTGAGGGCTGAGGCACGAACTGCTGCAGCAAGCTTTTAGAGTACGTGTATTCTGGGTGTACTCAATGAGTGAATTTTGAACCAACTGCTAATAAGCTATACGCTATAAAACAGCCTAGGTTTTCTTAAAACCGGGACACCCTTCAACCCATGACTCAAGGTACAAGGCTCATGGGTTGAAGGGTGTAGCGGTTTTAAGAACTTGATAGGTTTTTCTCATTTGTCTCATTGTACCTATGCTATAATAGGCCAGTTCCGGGATTCTGTAGGCTTACCTTAAGGACCATTACCGAGAAAAAATTAATATGTAGTTACCAGTTTTTTCAGAAGGACTGGGATCCGTCAAAGAGTTGGTGCAGGGCATCGGCCTCGGCCCTTCGGGCTCAGCCCGATCGCCCACCCCCTGTATCCGCCCCTGGCTAAAATCTAGAAATAGCCATAATTTAAGGTATTCCTTGTTCGTTCAGAGGTTGGTCCTTGGGGGGCCATTTTTGGGGGTACGCGACAAAAATTTCAGAAAGAACTCTTCTAAATTCATCGCTACCAGTTAAGAAAATCGCTAATTGGCGGCTAAAATGATGAAAAAGCGCTAATGAAATGAAGAAAAAACGTTGATTCGTGGCTAAGATTGAGACAACCTGCTCATTAGGAAGAGATTGGAAAACGCTATACCTAATTCACGGTTTCCGGACGAGGCAATCTCAATTATTTGGCTAAACGCTATTTTAGCAGTGAACTGGCGTTTTTTTTTTTTTGTTTTGTTTTTTTTTTATTTTAGCCGCAAATTAGTTCATGTACTCAGTTCAGACCCATTTCGAACTTCATTCTTAAAAGATTTAAACTACTGTGTTATGTATCCATAGTGACGAGAGTCACGCTTCTTTTGTTTTTGATCCTAAGGTGCAGCCAAGTCAACGAGTTTTCGTCAGTTAAACCAAGGACAAATTCCAGTGCATCGATTTCCTCCCGGTCACAGTAACATTTCGTCAGCGGACGAAATTGTTGAACCTTTATGTGACAGACGCCGATCGTGACTCCATCTTCGGCCGTGAGTGGATCGTTCACTTCGCGGACCTACTTTCTTTCGGTGAATTCTTCCACGCTATTGCTGAACGTCAAATCCCTCGTAACGATTTCAACAAAAATTCGGCTCTCACTTCAGCGACACAGCTAGCAAGCTTGTAGGACCACCTGTTGACATTTCTCTACGTCCAGGTTCCAAGCCGGTCTACGCTCGTGCAAGACCGATTCCACATGCTCTTAAAGAAGCCTATGCCGCTGAAATTGATAAGAAAATTGCATTGGGTCATTACGTTCAAGTTACATCATCCGAATGGGCGTCACTGACTCACGTTGTAATCAAAGATGGAAAAATGCGTATAACAGGTGACTACAAATCGACTTTGAATCCTCAGCTTATCGTCGATGATCACCCTATCCCTCGAGTGGAAGATATTTTCAATCAGCTCCGAGGAGCAACAGTATTTTCCCGACTAGACGTCACTGATGCATTCATGAATTTGACTTGTTCGGACAATTTCTGTCAGGCCATGACGCTTAATACACCAACGCGTGGTTTGGTTCGTCCCACTAGAGCCCAGTACGGAGTTACTAGTGTTCCAGCTCAATGGCAAAGGAGTCTTTAAAAAATCCTCGAAGGAATCGATAATGCTAAAAATTTCTTTGACGACATTTTGGTATTTGCGAACTCTGACCAAGCAATGATTCAAATTTTGACCAAAACTTTCGAACGACTGGCAAATTCAGGCTTGAAACTTCGCCGTAAGAAATGCGCGTTTCTCCTTGATAGTGTCGGTTTTTCTGGGTCACAGAATCGATGGTTTAGGCCTACATAAATCAAATGTGTTTTTGATAAAAAAGAAAATTATTCTGTTCTGTGTGTTCCAAGTTTGAGTTGAAAATATAATTATTTCTAAAGATCCGTTTCCTGGAATGTCTCTAAATACAACAACTGTATACTTAATTCATGTTAAATTTGTTAAGTTTCATGTAACACAAACGTGCAGCATGCAATACTAACTGTTAGTCGTATGGTTTCACTCGACAAGATAGAAAAAAGTAGCAAACTAAGGGAGGCTCTCTTTGCAAATGATAAAACGACAAGAAACATACATAAATCATCTAGCAAAGGCCTTCTATAAGAAACCTAAGGGGAAGAGGAAAACATTGATAATACATTCATTGATACACAAATCCTTGCCCTTCGGCGACAGCTCGCACTCTCCACGGTGTTTTCTTTCACTCCCATAATTCTGATAGCTAACTAAAAATTATTTTTTTGAAGAAAAAAAAAAACGCAATCACAGCTACGGATTTTTCGGTTTGAAAAAGTTGACTCTGTCCAGCTCGATATGTGGGGGGGGGAGGGCTTGCGGACATAAAAACTCTAGCGCATTAGAGAGAGACGTTGAAGGTGATAAAATTCGTTTTTATGGTTTGCCCAAAAGCAGACATGAGGGGAAGGAATATAGGCGAAGGATAAAGGCGAATATCAGACGTTATAGGCGAAAGTGAAAATGGGCGAATGCTCTTGATATCAAATAAAAATATTCAAACTGGATCTATTACGCATAAAGTTGGTTGAATGAATCTTTGGAACGGCCTGTCGAGCTATGTTCAACTTGATGAGATATGTATCTTTGTTGTGACATTCATCGTTTGTGACCCTGCGTGCCTCGAAAGTTAAAAACTAACACTATTTTTTAAAAGCCACTTCTGTTCCTGTAATTTTTCAAAATAATTGAGAAATTTTCGAGTTTTGTGACTTGAAAAAAAAGTTATACGCTGACGCTTTTGTCATTTTAGAAATCGTTTCCACAGAAAGAGATTAATACTTTCAAAAATGTCACGGATTCTACTTTTTTCCCCCAACCAAACGACTTTTGTCTGATTCCATTAAATGTCACATTGAAATTGGTACCTGTATAATAGTTCGAAGAGGCGACAGAGCAGAAATATCGAGTTTTATTTAACATCATTATGAAAGTTTATTTCCACCAGGAATATTCACCTTCAACCTATTGGTTTCCTACAAAACAAGTCATAAAAATGGCCGACATTCGTGCGAGGGCAAACTGTTAGTAATTTTGCTCATTTTCTTTTATGGCATAGTCTTAACTGTCAAAACAAGAACATTTTCATCCAGAAAATGAAACGTAATTAACGTCTCGTCAACATTTCATACGCACACAAAACATAAACGGTACAAGCAAGTGGCCTCAGCAAGGATTCAGAAACTTACTGACAGTTCTGATACACAACACATCAACACAATGGAAACAAATACAATATAAATACAATTTAGGATCTAAACAATATTCAGTAGCTGATTCAGGCTAAAATGTTTGGAGAGCCTTACCCAGGGGCCCAAAAAAACTTGAAGATGGAAAATTGAGGATTTTACGTTCTATGTCCCCGGACGTCAAAGAAGTTGTATACGATTGGACAGCGATTTTGCTCCTTTCGACGATTTTCAGCCTATCTAACCAGAAGAATAGCTGAATAGAATGTTACAGGTGATCAGCAACAAGTGTGGCTGTATATTCGACACAACCCGAAGCGCTATTTTGAAGGCTCAATTTGAGAAAATTCTTGCCTTTTGAAGTAACTTGGCGGTTGAACTAGAGCAAAAATGTTGATTCCCATTTTCTTCAGGTCGACTTAAACAGTGAAAATCGAGAAAGTGCGCTAATATGCTGTTATTGGGGCAAAAAGTTTGAAAAATCGCTAATATTCGTGGCTACCCCACGAATAAGCGCTCATTTTCCCGATGGCAACGTCCGTCCAAACCAAACTTGAGAAAAAATCGCAGATTCACGGTGAATAAATTGAGAAAAAACGCTAATGTGCTGTTCTTTGGCCTAGCCAACTCAAACGAATAAAATTGAGAAAAAAGCGCTATATTCAATATGCTAAATAAATCTGCAAATAATCGCGGTTAAAATTTAAAAATAAAAAATAAGCCAAAACACTAATTCCAGGCTGAAATTGAGAAAAATGGAACATTCGCCACTGAAATTTAAAAAACACGCTAATTCTCGGATGAAATTGAGAAAATCGCTAATTAGCGGCTAAAGCCGGATACACACATGCGCGGTACTTGCCAAGTAACGAGCAACACATTTTTGAAATTCTCAGACAGAAATTTATTGAATATTTTGAAGGTTACTTGGCAAGTGCCGCATGTGTGGATCCGGCTTAAGATTAGGACAATTCGCGGCCGAAATTGAAAAAAAATCCGACGAGAAGTTTACGATTTTTCACATGTTGTTTTCTTTGTAAAAATATGAATCAATAAAAAAGTTAATGTTCAACCACCAAACATAAAACTGACGACGAGGATGCCAACGACAAGGGCAAGACGTCAAGGCGAGCCTTCTTTTTCAGAGAGCGAAAGCCGACATTCGGGTGCACACCAGGCGATCAATTCTCGCATTGTAACTTGTGAATCCTTCGACCCGAACAATGGAGACTTTGAAGTATGGTTTATCAAATTCAATTCCGCACTAGCATTAAACGTTGAGCTAGAGGAAAACACAAATAGAAATCTTCTGGTAAACAGCCTAAGTATACCCGTTCTGAAGATTTTAGTAAATCTTTGTAAACCCAAAACCCTCGACGAATTCAGATATGACGAGTTATGCCAGCTTTTAATATCGTATTATAAACCTACCACTCTAAAAGTAGCGGAAAGAGTCAAATTTTTCTGTCTTAAGCAAAATGGGGCAAGTCTAGTTAGTTTTGCAGACGAATTAAAAACTAAAGTAACTGACTGCGAATTTCCAGCTGATTTTTTTCAAGACGCCATCATTACAGCTTTTATTATGGGTATTTCTGACGATAAAATTCGATTACAGTTACTGGACCGTGACTACACCGATTTCGCTTCCTTACTTTCCCAGGCTAAAACCCTTGAAACCATATCTTTTACTAATCACCAAGACAGTACTATTTCACTCACAAATCCGACAAAGAAATAAACTTTCTGTTTTTCTTGTGGGAGAAATCACCTTCGAAAAATGTGTAAATTCAGAGATGCAATTTGTTTCAAGTGCTCCAAAAAAGGACACACCTCGAAAGTGTGTAAATCGGCCAGTAGGATCAATGCAACATCCACAAAAAGTGAAGAGGACACTTACAGCAACGACTCGAGTATCCAAACGATAAATAGCCTTCGAATTGATCATATTGCACCAATTATGATAACGGTTGAAATAAATAGCGTTGTAATAAAAATGCAATTAGACACGGGCAGTTGTATATCGCTAATTTCACAAGAAGTCTGGGAAAAACTCGGGAAATTTCCCTTGGTGTCGGTCGGTAGTACATTTCGTTCGTATACAGGCCACAATATCACACTACTCGGGAAGCAGTCTGTTAAAGTTACCCATGGAAAAGTGACAAAAAATCTGGAAGTCTATGTAGCAGCAGGGCGCGCTCAGCTTCTAATAGGACGAGACTGGATTCAAGGGCTCAAACTTGACAGCTACCCTATTTCGACATTTCACGACAACAGGATTCAAGGGGTCCAAACGGATAGCAATAAACCTTTGGAAAAATTAATTTCTGAGTTCGCTGATATTTTCGAACCAGGCATTGGTTATTATGCCAAAGCTCAGGCTCATCTATTTTTGAAACCTGATGCAGTTCCTGTTTTCAAAAAAGCTCGCCCAGTTCCTTTTGCTCTTCGGGAAGCAGTTTCCAACGAGCTCAGTCGACTCGTAGCTGAGGGTATTCTAGAACCAGTTGATCATTCTGAATGGGCAGCTCCAGTTGTAGTAGTACGAAAACCAAATGGAAAAATTCGTTTAGGCGCGGATTTTTCGACTGGTCTGAATGACGCACTCAATGTTCAGACGTTTCCTTTACCCACTACTGACGAACTGTTCTGCAGACTAAACGGGGGTAAGACATTTTCTACTTTGGACCTTACCGAGGCTTATCTGTCCATTCCAGTAGACGAAGAGACACAAAAGCTACTGGTCATCAACACTCATATGGGTCTTCTAAAATACAAGCGCCTCTGCTTTGGAGTGGCCCCAGCTCCAGCTATTTTCCAAAAAGCCGTGACATGAGGCCATGTGATGAATGGCCTTAAAGGCTGTGGATGGTTTTTAGACGATTTCATTATATCAAGTGAAAATGAACACGATCATTTAGCACGTTTGCGGGAGGTCTTTCAGAGAATAAGAGAAGCCGGATTTCGACTAAATAGGGCAAAGTGCAAATTCCTACAAAATTATGTTTCTTATTTGGGCCACACAATTTCAGCGGACGGAATTCACACATCCGAAGCCAAGATAACGGCCATTAAAGACATGCCTTACCCAGAGGACAAGAAAACTTTGCAATCCTTTATGGATTACTAATCCATTAGTGACAAATTATTCAAAATTCATACCAAACTTTTCTGAAATTTGCTACCCTTTGAACGTTTTAAGGAGAACAGGTGTGGAGTGGCGGTGATCAGAAACTTGTGAAAAGGCATTCCTCATGCTTAAAACAGCCCTTATGAATGCTCCTGTACTGACTCATTACAATCCTGAACTTCCCCTGGTTGTTGTGGCAGATGCTTCTTCAGTGGGCGTGGGGTGCTGCCTTTTACAGCGATTCCCAGATTCGACTGAGAAACCTATAATGTACGCCTCCAAAACGCTAACTAAGACGGAACGTGGCTATTCGCAAATTGAGAGAGAAGCACTGGCTATCATTTACGCAGTAAAAAAGTTTCGCCAGTACATTTTGGGGCGAGATTTCATCTTACGAACTGACCATCAGCCACTTCTTGCAATATTCGGCTCAAAGAAAGGGATTCCTGTTATGACTTCTAGCCGTTTGCAGCGATGGGCGCTGTGTTTGATGGGTTATTCGTTCAAAATAGAGTATATTCCCACAAAACTGTTCGGAAAAGCTGATGGATTAAGTCGGCTTCCATCAGGACACGATTTCGGCTTCGAAAAAGATCAAGAAGAAGACCAGGAGATGATTGCTGCGTATTAAATGGCTGGCCTAAAGACATTCCTTCAAATTTAAGGCCATTCCATTCAAAAAAAGATGCGTTTACAGTTCAAGATACTTGCATCTTATTAGGTCTCCGAGTTGTGGTCCCAAACATATTTCGACAATACGTGTTAAAACAGCTGCATAGTACACACTCGGGTATTGTTCGGATGAAAAGTGAAGCGAGGGAGTACGCGTGGTGGCCAAGTATGAATGATGACATCGAAAAATTGGTTAAAAATGCGATGCATTTAATTCTTTCGCCCGAGAAGAACCAAATAAGTATACATCGAACTGGCCCCAAGAGGATGCTCCGTGGACTCGTGTTCATTTGGATTTTGCTGGTCCATTTCTGGGGAAAATGTTTCTTCTTGTGGTTGATGCATTTTCTAAGTGGGTCGAAATAGTTCCGTTGATACGAATCACTAGTGAAAATGCTATAAAAGCTTTAAAAAAACTAATTAGTAGATACGGTTATTTCAAAACCATCGTGACGGACAACGGAGCGGCTTTCATGTCCGAACAGTTCAAACAATTTTGCACGGAGTACGCAACACTTCATAAAACGATCCCAGCGTACCATCCGAGTTCTAATGGACAAGTGGAAAAACACGTAGACACATTTAAAAAAGCATTAACGAAAATGAGACATTCTAATAATTCGTCAAAAAGTCTAAAGGAACAAATTCAGGATTTTCTTTTCCATTACCGGACTACACCACATACAGTCACAAGTAAGACACCAGCCGAGTTATTCTTGGGGAGAAAGTTGAGAACAACGCTGTCACTTCTTCAGCCAGGGAAGAAACCGTTACAAACGCACGCACCAAGAAACTTGAAGACTTTCAGCGTGGGAGAACGAGTTTACGCTCGCGATTACCGAAGCAAACAAATTCCCTGGAAGGAAGGAAAGATAACTAAGGTTCTTGGAAAAAACACCTGGCTGGTGATTCTGACGGAGGGCGGCAGAGAGGTAAAAAAGCATGCGGATCAGCTACGGAAAACGGACTAAAAAAAAAAAAAAAAAAAAAAAAAAAAAAAAAAAAAAACCAAACTAGAAGGGGAGATATATTATGTACTTCACCTACCTACGAGAAGTTTACGATTTTTCACATGTTGTTTTCTTTGTAAAAATATGAATCAATAAAAAAGTTAATGTTCAACCACCAAACATAAAAATTACAACGCTGGTAAATTTGAGAAAATGGCGAATATTCGCGAATTGTTGAGAAAATGCGCTAATTAGCGCTTAAAACAAAAGCAATAATTCACAGTCAAAATGGAAAAGGATCGCTAATTAATTCATGACTGAAATTCCATGGAAAAGGGTGAGAGTAAATGTTCATACCTAAAGGTGGAGGGAAGCATGATAGGGCCGGAAACTTTAGGCCCATAAGTTTAAGTTCGGTAATGATGAGGTTGATGGAGAAGACGCTAGACGGGTATATCCGGGAGGGCATAGGTAAAAGCAGACCATATCATCCGAGGCAGCATGCGTATATAGCGGGGAAATCGACAGAGTCGGCGTTGCAAGAGCTGGTAGGGAAGCTGGAGGATACCATAGCCCAAAAAGAATACGCATTGGTTTTGTTCCTGGACATAGAGGGAGCATTCAACCAGGTCACTTTTCAGTGTATAGTGGAGGCTTTGAAAACCTTTCGGGTGAACCCGATGGTGGTTAGATGGATTAGTCATGCTCTGAGGCATAGGTGGATTAGGGCAGAGTTAGGGTGAGAAACGGTAGAAAGGAGGGCAATGAGAGGAACCCCGCAGGGGTCTAGCCTCTCGCCCCTCTTATGGATAATAGTGGTAGATGAACTAATTAGATTAATGGAGGAAAATGGCTTCTATATGCAGTTTTTTGCGGATGTTGAAAAACTCCGCTAATTCATGGGATAAAAACGCTACATCGCTATCACTGTTAAAATTGAAAAAAGGAGCTAATTCAAGGCTAAAATTTAAGAAAGTTGCTAATTCAAGCTATTACTACAATAAAAGCTTAAATTCGCAGCTTAAGACAAATTTGCGACTAAAAATAAGAAAAAGTGCAAATTCATGGCTCTATAGGTGAAAAACCCTGCCCTAATAGCTAAATTTGAGAAAAAGAGCTAATTCACGGCGAAAATTAAGAAAAATCGCCAATTTGCGGTTTCTAAAGGCAAAATTAGGCTAAAATAGAGAAAAAATGCTAATTCAATGTTGCTACATCTAGATGAGTAAAAAAACTGCTAACTCACGGCCAAAATGGAGAAAAGAACTCATTCGAGGGTGAAATTGACAAAAAAGCGTTCATACTCTGCAGCATTGCCAATTTGACGGATTTCGAAAATAGCCGACGATGGGTTTTTCAAACTTTATTTCAATATTAGCCGCAAAGTGTTAATTATTTATTTTAGCCATGAACTAGAACTAGCTTTAAAGCCGTCTTCACATGCGAGCTGTGACAGCTTAAGCTTTGAGCTGTAGCCAATCAATGAGCAACCCGCGTTTGAATTAATTATATTTCATTGGATACAGCTCAAAGCCGAGCTTTTTTCAGATCACATGTGAAGCCGGCTTAACTCTATTTCAATCGCGAATTAGCGCGTTATTTTCAAGTTTAACCGCGAATGAACGCATTTTCCCACTTCTAGTCGTGAATTCGCGCTCATTTAATACTGCCACAAAGTTGGCTCTCCCGAAACCGCGTGTTGTGACTTCGCGCCAACACTTTGTGTATATATATGTAGATAGTTTTTACAGTTTTAAGAAAGTTTGCATTTAAGCAAACTTAAATAAATAGTAGTATAAATTATAAATTACTTTATTTTTCAATATTGTCTTTAGTTTCCTCTATAATAAGAATTGCTCAGTTCCAATGGCACCCCTGGTTGTGGTTATATTACCTTACCTGCGGGACCATTTTCAGCATGTTCCTGTGTAATCCCTACGGAAATACTAATTGATTCTCTTAATTAACAGATTTCTATTGATTGTATTTGAATAATCAGTGGTGGGTTACTATTTTGATGCATTAAAGTAGTTCGTCGGCATCTTGGTAGTGGTTTTATCCCTTCTCATGACGGGTAAATATCTGTTTTCGAGACACCTAACATCCCATCAACAATAAATGCATGAGTAAATTGTCTGCTAATAATTTGTTCGACTCGGACACCGTTCGCGATCTTCACAAGATTCACGAGGTCTAGGTAGACAACATTAGACATGACTTTGATGTTTTTTATACATGGCTCCCGCTCATTTTTGGCTCAACAGGAGTTGGTTGACGACTTGATTCTTTTCATTTCACTGAAGAAGTGAGTAAATTTGACTTGTGGGTCCACTGAAAACTAGGGAAACAGAATAAATTTAGCAATGCAGTAAACGTGCGTTTACACCGAAGTGTCCAGCGACACTCATTGCTTGAAATTTAGTCTGAGACACAAATTTCCTTGGTGTAAACAAACACAAACTTCCAGAAATTTGTATCAGAGTTTATACATCCAAGAAATTTATGTCTGTCACGTTATACTTATGTCGCTGGGCTCTTCGGTGTAAACGCACTTCAATATATTGGAAAATGACTAATGAACATCTGGGGGGTCACAAGAAAAGCGTCACGTTCTTGGCATTTTTGACCTCGCTTTCTTTGGTCCTTGATTTCAAAACTACCAGTGCTTTGAAGAAAAATAAATTGAAAGTGCAGTAAATGCAGAGAAATTCGGGTTTTAGGAGGAAAACGTTTATTCATAAAAATCAATCGAAAATAAAATTGGGTACTCGAGAATAAGCTAGGCCATATTCCGAATAGGACGAATAGAGTCCATGATCTTGTTTGCGCCCAGCCTTTCCGGTGGCTGGTGCTGAGAAGATAGTATAGAATTCAAGCATTACGCAATTCTAAATCTCTTCATTTGAGTAGCCGGCGGTACTAAGTGAAGCTCCTCCGTTATGCCAAACCTCAGGTTGAAGGAATTCAGAGGTCACATCCACGTTATAGTTGCAGCCGGCTTAGTTCTGGGGCTGTCCCAAACGGCAGTGAGGGCCTCGGAGTTGTCTTTATCTGAGGGTGAAGAAATGCTACTTAAACACTTCTTGTTCATATCTTGTGGATGTAGAATGTGGGTACAAGAGCGCTGTTTTTATTTCTAACAATTTTAAGACCGCTCGTCCACTGAAAGCATATTCGAGCGGCGCTACAACGCACACATACAAAAAGGCACAAATTCAATTCACTGCAGCTAAGCCTGCAGTGGACGTTTGAGCCTTCGGGATGTACGCTCGTTATCGCGCGTTGCAACGCCGCTCGAAAACACTTCCAGTGGACGACCGACCTAATAATAGGGTGCGGGACGATTTGAGCCATCCCCAACGCATCTAATGATGAGGGCAGGGAAAAATGCATGCAACTAATTCAGGAGAAAGGAATTATAACAATAAGGCCCGTATGCCAAGTCGTTCCTCGAATTTTCCTCCACCTCAAACCTCCCTCACAAACTGGAAAAATTATAAAATAAAATGTGATTCTACAGTTTGCGAGGAAGGTTGGAGTCGAGGAAATTTCGAGGAACGATTTAGCATACGGGCCTAAAAGTCAAAACAAAAACTTACATTCTAGATTCAGCTCCGATAGGATTTATTCCTTATTGTACCCGGACAAGTACTTCTCCTCCGCGTATTCTCTTAAATCTCCAGTAGCCGTGGATCTGTCACGACCACGGAAACCAATGAAAACTGTAGAAAACTTGGAAAGAAAAGCCTTTTCCGTTCACTTTCTATGCGTTTCAGTACCAATGTGGTCCCGCAAGTAAGATAAGAGATAAAAGTCTAACCTTCATTGCAACTCATCTATAATTTAAGCTAGCGCCCAATGCAACCACGTGTTCCCCCTTCCAATCCTACCCTATATTGTGGCGAGGTAAAAAGGCGCGGACGCTGATAACATCACTTCTCCTCCATGCGTTGGCTAGTGAGTTTAGATGCACCACGTTTCCCTGTTATTTGTTTGAAGTTATAGTAAGTCTGAGCGTTGGCTCGTCATTCTAGATAAGACCCCGAAATTGTCGTTACGTCGTACTTCGAAAAATAGTTAGTTGACCGCTGCCGCCCTCGTTAGAGGCTTCCCCGTCGCCCTCGATAGAGGCTTCCCTACGACCGTCCCACTCGCAGTAAGTACCTCGCCGTCCTCCCGAAAAAACCCGACTTCCTTACCTTCTTTCTCAAAACTCTAGGTTGCATTAGGTACCGAAACCAGCGTTAGCAGTTCGTCTATAATTAAAAAATATTGTTTTTAATTAAACCACAATACAGTCCACCGTTCAACTTTTTGAAAATTTCCCGAATTTACCCCCCGACGAGTGCTTTGGGCTACCATACCCCAACATTTGGTCCTCCTACGGCGGATTTGTCGTACCCCCATAAAATATATTTTGTCACTCTCATTCCAAATTTACTTCTCATTTCTCGTTTGCATAACCAGTAAGTTTTTCATTTTAACTTTTCGACTTAGTGCGTAGTCATGGCCAGTTTTAGGAAAGATCACGCTAAAGTAAAATTCTTATTCGTGCGAGCAGAATTCCTCAGTACCGTCAAGAATTTAGAAGATCATATTATAATAGAAATAAAAGACCTAGTTAAGTCCAAGGATTCGATCCGTGATTTATACCTAGATTTAGGTTCCCGTGACAAGAGGGGAGAGGTGAGTGAGGAGTCCTTAATCTCCGAGTTAAATTCGTACTTGAACTTAGTCTATAAACTCGAAGCGAAGCTAAAAGTTGGTCTTAACGGCAAAAACGTTGCCTCATGCAGTTCAAGACAGTCGCGTTCCTCCTCCATCTCAAATGACTCGCAAGAAGACGTTGCCCCTCGGCACGAGGCGGTAAACGATATCGATAAGCTATCTAGTGATAGTAAGGAAACCAGTGAGGTTCGATCGCCTTCTCCCGATAAGATCTCTGTCGATTGTAGGGATAGCAAGTATAATCCGACGGGACCAAATTCGCCATCTCTCTTGGCCCGAGAGAGGCTTTTCTTGGTTCAATGCCAATCCTGAGCACTCCCCGGCTGAGACTTGACCTCGTTAGAGAGGTTAGTAAGGAGCTGTGTTCATCCCAGGAGCTGAGATCCCTTGCCCTGGCGACTATAGAGGAGAGATGTCCACCTGAAACATGGCTGCATGTCTACACTGACGGATCCGCCCAAAACTCGACCACCAATGCAGGAGCAGGAGTTTTCTCCAACTCTTTCCAACTTAGTGCTCCCGTTGGACAGTCAGCCTCCAACTTTGACGGGGAGGTCGAAGCCATTTCTATGGCTCTGGGCGAGTGCCTGAGGAGAGCTGACACCAGAATCGCAATTTTTGTGGACTCCATGGCAGCTCTCCAAGCCGTGTGTAACACTAGAGGAGATGACGACAGTTCCATTGTGAGAAGGTCCAAGCAACGAGCACACGAGCTGATTAGCAGAGAGTGGAACTGGTGCTTCAGTGGATTCCCGGACACTGTGGAGTGTATGGGAATGAGGAAGCTGATCGTCTGGCGAGAGAGGGTGCCCTTTCCGCCCAATTTGAGAATAGCGTCACGTACCACACTTCCAAAAGAGCTATTAAGACCTGTATTATGAAATCTTTGGAAGTAAGGCAGCAGCGGGAAGCTGAAGGTAGGAAGTGGCAATCACTGACTGTACAAAACGGACGGATTCCACATAACCTTCCTCGACAAGTAGCTGTAGCCTGTTTCAGGCTAACCACAGGCCATGACTACCTCCAAGGTCACCTGCACAGAATAGGTGTATTTCAGAGCCCGGATTGTGTGCTCTGTGGAGGCGGGTTCATGGATGGTCAGCATCTTGGTAATTGTCCAGAGCTTGAAGACGTCCGTGCATCCTTGGAGGCCGAAAATTGTATTTACACCAGAAAATGCCGCAAACCGTCGTGGCATAAGATAAAAAAAAAAAAAAAAAAAAAAAAAAAAAAAAAAAAAACCGACGGGACCGGGGCACTCCTTCGAAATGCCTTCTGTGAAGCTTCCGGTCATCGATCTACCGTCGTTCAGCCGTCCTAGTACGGATAATTGGCCGAACTTTAAGGCTCTATTTCAGTCCCTGATTCTGGGAAACAAATCCATTTCAGGGCTGATGGAACTCCACTACCTTCGCACCTGCCTAGGCGGCGA
The DNA here is from genome assembly GCA_038030265.1 of Corythucha ciliata. Lineage (NCBI taxonomy): Eukaryota > Metazoa > Arthropoda > Insecta > Hemiptera > Tingidae > Corythucha > Corythucha ciliata. The sequence continues at coordinate 32,507,631 of CM075943.1, forward strand.
GGCCCTACTAAAAATCCAGCATTTAGCCCTCTCGGAGGAGAACCTAGACGTCGCGTGGAGAACTCTACTCAAGGCAACAAGAGGCTTATTGCCACTAAATATTGGAGGTCAATCACTGGTCACCCCCCCCCCCCTGGGGAAATTCTTGTACGCTCTCGGAACTTGTCACGAACGTAATGACTAACGTGGACGCCCTAAAAGCGTGAGGGATGGAGCCTGACTTTAGTCGACACAATACTTTCCAAAGTCGACCCCAACACCAGGGAAATGTTCGAAAACTCCCTAGGCCTAAACGATCCGACGTACGAAGATCTCTTTTTCTTCCTTGAAAAGCGAGCAAGGAGTATCGAAGCATCCGAGGTGTATATGTTCCAAAATGCAGTCCCAAGGTTGCGCCCGCAAGGGCTTCGGCGACAACAAGGAGCGTCTTTTTGACGTCTTCAAATACAGTCTGCCCCGTATGCCGAAGGGATCATGAGGTGACTTCGTGTAAACGCCTCCTAGCCATGCGTCCTCGAGAGCGGTTCAATACTGCGAAAAAGGTTCGATTGTGTGTAGTCTGTCTTTCCAGGGACCACAAATCATCCGAGTACAAAAAGCCAAATATGTGACGCTCGTGCAATGGCCGCCACCACACCATGCTTCATTTCGTGGAAGCGTCGCAATGCCGCACTGAAGTCATTCCGGAAGCCCACCCGAAGGAGACAACTGACGCTGGAGCTGCCTTTCAGGTCACCCGGATCTCGGTGGGGGGTCACCCCCCTCCCACACTTGTGCTTCTGTCAACGGCGCGGCACTAATCTGCGTAAAGGACATAAATGGTCTTCCGGTGCTTGTACGTGCCATCCTGGACTCAGGTAGTCAATGTACCCTCGTAACCCTCTAGGTTGCATTGGGCACCGAAACCAGCGTTAGCAATTCGTCTATAATTAAAAAATATTGTTTTTAATTAAACCACAATACATTCCACCGTTCAACTTTTTGAAAATTTCCCGAATTTACCCCCCGACGAGTGCTTTGGCTACCATACCCCAACACCGCGAGTTTGCATTTTTTCCGTTTTTGGCCGCTAATTTATGTGTTTCAATTTTAGCCGCGAATTACCGCTTTCTTCGCAATCCAGACTTGCCGCCAAGAACAGCACATTAGCCTTGAATTTTAGCAATAAAAGGACCTCTTACAGGTGCGGGGGGTTAGCGATTTTTTTCTCAATTTTGTTCTTGAAATTGCATCGAGAAACCACAAATTAGCGTTTAAAAAAAAAAAAAAAAAAATTAGACACAAACTGGCGCTTTTTCTCCATTTTAGCCGCGAATTAGCACTTTTCCCCGGTTGTTGCAGTGTGAATCAGCGATTTTTCTTTTATTTTCTAGTGATGAATTAGAGCTTTTCTCATCTATATAGCCATAAATTGTCTTCCACATAAACCGCGTTTTGGAGTTTTCGCAATTTTAGCCGCGAATGAGCGCTCTTTTCGGAATTTCATTCCTATAAATTCATGAGCATAACACCAAAAAACCACATACATTTAGACGGATTTCTGAAGGAATTTTGAGCTTGAATTGATTGGAAAAGCAAAATGTCGCCATTTGGCAGCGTTGGTACGCGGTTAGAATCGAGAAAAATCGCCAATTTGTGGCCTAAATTAAGCGCTTATTTGTGGGTAGAGTGTATAAATAGAGCTAATTAGTGACTAAAATAAGGAAATCCATGATTAAACGCTAATTTCTTTATTAACTATAGTAAATTATATTTCTTGTTTTTTGCTACACCAGGAATCTCTCCGGCACCATTATTTTGTGGCGAACATTTTCCAGGGAGGGGCAAAATCCTTCCGCCTTCACCGCCATCGCCACCACCAAGGCAAAATTACCCAAGGCGGCGACGAAACGGATGACCTTTGAATCACCTTCCTCCAGTTTACTGTCCCGCGATTACGCCGATGGCTAAAATCAGCGGATTTCGCATTGAAGGAGGAGGTGTAGGTATCATTTTCAGACTTCTCAACAGGACCTCATGGGTTGTTGTTTTTTTTTTTTTCAGAGCTCTCTACCTTACGGAACAGGGAAGCCATAACAGCTTTTTACACGTTATTTATTTGTTTCTTTTGTGGAAGAGACGTAGGGTAAACGAAACTTGTAATCTTATCGTTCGTTTCGAACAGGCTTGTCGCGACGCGCATTTTTATCCGCGGTAATTAATGCCCGCGTACTCTTCACATTTTCCTTTCAACCTGCGAGAAATTTTTTCGCTAAAGTACACCCCGATTCGCGCAGTAATACAATCAATGAGAGAGATGACCTTTTCAAATGGAGTCAGGTAAGAAGATCGAGTGCGTAAAGCCCCTGTGGGAATGAGATTATCGTGTTAAAATATGCTAAAGACTTGTTGTACCTATAGCTCGTCGACTCGCGGGGGGTAATTAAAAGAAATGCGGAGTGCTTCATTTATGAAGAAAATAGATGAATCAGTGTAAATATCGGAGCGAGGTGCAATATTTTTTGCCAGCAAAAAGAACTGCCGCTAAACACCGGTAGTGGTGTACATATATATAAAGGCGGAACCTCCGACATAAGAATTCCACAGGAGGCAAACTCTTTTCCGTTTAAATACCTCTGAGGACCTCCCCTCATGCCCCCTCTTTTAGAAAGGCTCAAAAAATATACTTTCCTGTCAAGAAGCATATTGCTTGTAATTACGAAAAAAAAAGAAGGGGCTCGCGCGTGAATCGGTGCAGATATACAAAGTGAGGTCGCTCTATAAACGGCAAAGAAGACACTTCTACTTCGTGTTACCGCCATCTAAAATGTCACCCAGGTGAAAGAACAATCTTTCTAGTTGGTCTCGTTCCCCGTTTGTCAATTTATGATAAAGCGGAGCGTGAGAGATTGGTTTTTTATATTTATTTTTTGTTCCCTATATCCGTAAAACCTCTGTTATTATATTTATACGACGACGTGTTGACTTGTTTTTCAAAGTCCACGAACGCAACACGCTCATTAAAATTTCAACTGGAGCAAAACTCGGCTATTCCACTATAGTTGGTGTGTCCAACAGTCCGACACACATGCTTCCTATAGTTCCTATAGTTGATGTAGGTAAAAACCAAGAAACGAACACTCAATAGTGCAGACTACACGGCACGAGAGGTAGTAATTTTGCTGATGGCCTAACATTTTGAAGTAACACCGTGTACTTATGAGTATCTCGTAGGGTAATTGCTATGCTGGTGATGTTGCTTTTAATTTTCATATTTACCTTTGAAATATTATCACTCAAAAGCAATTACTCTAGAGAGCTGTTTAAAATCGGTTGAAAGCAGCGGTAATTTTACTTCAAGTTCGTTCTTGTTAAATCGATTTTCGTGACCAGGCTCTCAATTGAAAATGGCCAAGATTTAGTTCGTTGTATGCTTAGACTAGATGAATATCCTATTCAAAATCTGTAAATTGCGAATACGTTAAAATTAAAAACTAATTGGTTTTTTGTTTCGGCAATATACTTCCATGATTTTGCTTAAAAGTCAAATAGAGAAGCCCTTGTAAAAGTAAACGAGGACACGTACTTCTCATGGTGTCGAGTACGTTTTAGTACGTGCGGCGTGATAAGTGACCACAAAATGAATTAGAACTGAAGGGAAACACAAGATGAGCATGTTTTGCCCATCAGAATCACCATTTAATCCTTCATTTCTCTAATTAGACCAGGAATGTGTCTGCGTCTAAAGCCAACCTCGTTATGACCTTGAATTTAGTTCAATTATGAAGAAAATCCCATTTTCTTTGAAGAAATACAACTTATTGTTTGTATAGGTAGACGGTAGGTTTTTGTTTAGACTCTTGTTCAGGGGGCGTCAAAAGGGCAGTTTCAAAAAGTTATGAGCGGGTGACGGGGAAGGGGGGGGGGTGAACGCCTCGTATAATTATCGGGTTCTTCGTCACGAGCGTAGTGAAATGGTGGCAGGGGTGAGCAGTTTTCTCGGTTCTATGGCTACCAAATAAACCATTTTCAGGGGTTCCACCATGTTCGCAAGTTGGGATCACATAAAATCAAGTTCACCGATTTTTGTTGCCGAAAACCCATAGTTTTGAGGGGGTTGCCTCCTTTTAAAACCCAATTTCGCGGTGATAATAAACCAATTTTTTGGATTTCGCTCACTGGAAGAACTGATTTTGCGAAGCTATCAAGCCAAAACTCAATTTCCGTGGGTCTGACTCTCTAAAACTCATTTAAACCTCACACCTCATTCACAAATCTAATTTGAGTCAATTCGCACACTTGAAAAAAAAAAACAACACATTTTTAAGGGAACTGGCTCACTAAAAACCCAATTCCACGGCTTTTTGATGTTGAAAACCCGATTTCACAGTTTTTCATTGCTGAAAACCTAATTTCTCGAATTTGTCTCTATAAAAATCCAGTTTCGCTGATTTCGTTTGCAGTAAAACCATTCAATCAGGTATATGGCTCACTAGAAAAACAATTTCCGTGGATTTTGTACACAAAAAACCTATTTTCGAGGGCCTGGCTCACTTAAAACCATCTTAGCGGGTTAATCTAGCAAGAACAAAAACTTTTTTGCCGGGTTTGCCTTGCTAACAAATAATCAAATCAGCGGATTTTGGTACTGAAAACTCCGAATTAGAGGCGAGGAGGGCATACCGCCCCTGGGCGCACGTTCAGAGCAGGCTCCCGAAAAGCTAAAATGCAAATATTGGGATTCACGGATGTAGGAACGTGAAAAAGAGACTTGGTGTCCTGTTGGACGTTGAATACTCTCTCGCTCACACACTCTCTCGGCTCGCTTATAGTTTCTACAGATCCCTATGCGCGATTAAAATTGAGTAGGCGTGATAATAAGCAGTTCTTGAGACAAGTACAAAACTAACAGTTCAGAAAAAATACTAATATTCGTGGAAAAATTGAGTAAATGCTCTAATCTGCGTTTTTCCGATATATACAACTTCAAGACCCAAATATTTAGGAATAATCGCAGATTCATGCTGTAAGAGCCGCGATGAAATTCACAAAAAACGCTATCGTGCTGTTTCTTGGGGCAAGTCCACGACTCAAATTGAGAAAAATCGGTAAATCACGGCCAAAAGTGAAAAAAAGTGGCTAATTTGCTGCTAAAACCGACAGAGAAAAACGGTAATACACAGCTTAAATGGAGTAATAGCCCAAATTCACGGTTAATAGTCAGTATTGGGGGAGTGGGGAGTGAGAAAAATGGCGCTGACCAGGAGCAACAAGTCTGACTGTGGTCACTGTTTGAGTCGATTTTCGGACTGCAGTGAATCGGTTTTTTGCGAAGGTCCGTGTAAAAAATGGTTCCACTTATCGTGTGTTAAACTTACAGACAAAGATTACGGCATGATCCGTGAGCTGCAAAATAAAACTAAGTGGTTTTTTGAACGGTGCCACGTGGACTTACAAAAACTGGTGAACCTTAATCACGATACTATTGATTTATTTTCTCTGATCTCTGTGACTGTCGCGGAGCTAGAAAACGTGAGTGCCAATAATCTAGAATTGGAAAAGCGGATCGCTGGGCTATCTCAGGAAAATTGCGAAACTCGAGTTTTGTTAAAAACTTTGACAGAGAAGATGGCGGCACTCTCAAAAGACCAGGATTCTTCCTACGTTACCGACACCCAAGATCTAGGAGGAAAGGTGGGTGTGAAAACATATTTTGACTGCGCCTCTCGAGAGACGAGCGATAATTCATTATCGAATAGTGGTGACAGGATGGATAGCGTATCGGACGAGGGGGAGATTGGTGAAGGTGTGGCTTCATCTTTGCCCCGATCTCGGACGCCTCTCGCCCCTCTTCCCGAGGTAAGAGAGAAGATAGGTGATGTCCAAACAGAAGATAATATGGGCCCCGTGAAGGATAGAAGGCAGCGCCGTCGTAGATTTGCAGCGGTGGGGGTAGACATTGGGACTTCGGTTCCTCAACTGAGGGCACAAGTCTCGGTCGCTCACGACGCTCCACTTCGATCTCAGACCCGCGACCGGCCTTTCAAAGGAATGATTGGAGCTGGGAAAGCTACCATAGGTAACCTCAAGGCTGCACCTGAGAAGAATCGGGTAAAAAAACTGTTTGTCTCACGCTTAGACCCCGAGACAAAATCCGACGACATCCTCGAGCACTTGAAAACCCTTGGGATTAAGGATCCAAAATGCTCCAAAATGAGAACAAAATTTACTTCGTACTCCTCTTTTTATATTGAGGTACCAGAAACTGAGGCTACGACTGCATGCGATCGGTTAACTGGCCGGCCCGTTGCTACTTAAAGGACTTCTTTGGCAGACTAAGAGACGAACAAACGACTTCTGACTGACTAGAAGGCACTTCCGCATCGACAAGCATTTTGCACCAAAATGTGAGAGGACTTAAAGGAAAATACGACGAATTGAATGTCTTCTTTAATACAACAGTAACCCCCGTACGATGTTTTATGCTTCACCGAGCATTTCCTAGAGGCCGGGGAGACAAAATTGTACTCATTTGATAACTATGTCATGGGGGATTGCTACTGCCGTGAAATGAGAAAAGGCGGTGGTGCCGTCATTTACCTTCGTTCTGGTCTTGGGGTTGAGGCTAAAGTGGACGACAAGTGTGCGAGAGAGACAGAATACAGTCATATTTGCGGCACCTCTCACGGCTTGAAAAATTGACCGATTTTAGTTTTTTCAACGGATTCTTACTAGTTGAAAGCATAGAAAATTCGGAAATTAGGTCTGTGATTTTTAAATTGAGTGTAAATGTGAAATTTGGAATTTAAATTTTTTTGAAATATTTTTTTGGACAAAACTGCCTTATACCATGAAGCAGCAGAATATTCGGTAACCAAATAATTTTGAGTTTTTGATTTTCCTCCATAAACATCGCCCGAAAGAGAAAAGTACGACTTCAAAGAGAAAAGCCGCCTCAAGAGCCAAGAGTGAGAGAGAGAGCTCTTGCAGGCTGAAGCGGGAGAGATCACCCGCTCACACGATGCACCATTCTGTAGTGTCCCCCTGGGCGAATTATCTTCCAAAAAATGACCTTGAGTGAACTAGGGGTTTTTTTTTTAATAGTTGTTTTCTAATCCTTTTGACTTACTATACGCGGTGTAGGTAAAGAAATTCCGCGCATTGTGGCACGAGCCATCAGAACTAAATCAGTAGTATATTGAGGAAGGGCGTTTCATAACGAGGTTCAAAAGTTTTAGGAATTATTTTATTTTTTCGAAAAGTCCGCTCTCGCTCGCTATTTTTTATCGATCTGAAAATCACGTTATGTCATTAAGAGGGCCACACACGGTCATCAAGCATGCTTGTCAAGCATGTTTGACGTTTGACGCCACACCCACACGGTCAAACTGGCCGACAAGCTTCAAATTCAAACGCGCACCCAAGCTTCAGCAGTTTCCCAATACCCTTTGTTCTCGATGGTTTGAAGGTTTGTTGGATTGAAACACACACACACGATCAAATCTGTTTGCCAAACCTCATGTTTGCGAGCAAATTTTCTGGCAGTGACTGAAAACCGCCAAATGTGATGTCAAACCTTCAAACACGATCAAACCTGCTTGTCAAGGACGTTTGATCGTGTGTGGCTTTAGGCGAGTTACAAGGAAATTATCATATTTTGGTTTGTCATTCATTCTGAACGTAGTTGACTTTTTTAAGATACAGCCGTTGAAAATTCTGGTTTATTATTCATTATGAATAATACACCTATGTTTTCGGTCAGAACAAAATTTGTACAACCCACCCTCAAACTTTTTCTGTGTACGTTTCAACATGTCTAGATTCGATTTCCGCAATGTCCGTCCGCCGTACTCCGTCCGGGCCATATCTTGCCCTAGGATTGCTCGAAAAAACTCGTTCTTTCGCACATAAACTCCACTTGGGATCTAGTTGGTCCTAACAGCTGATCAGTTTGATCAACTAACTCCCTAGATATTTATGGGCCAAAAGCGGGTTCAAAATGGGGGTTTTCAAAGGTTTTGAAATAATAGGGGTTTGGGGTGTCGATTTTCATGTAATTTCAAGCCGGATTTGGCTACATTCATGAATAATATACCCATGTGTAAAATTTGCAGCGTTTTTATCCGTAATCATAACTCTACTATTCTTCAAGCTCTGTTCTCGAATGGGCATACAAAAATGTCTCACGATCAGTGTTTGGTTTCACTCAGAACTCGTATCGATACTCGGTAGCTTTGGAATCGATACTTTTTTCGGTACCAAGTACTATTTAGATACTTTGATTCGATACAGGGAAATGAGTACTTCAGGAATCCATACTTATCATTCGATACTTTTTAATCAATATCGAGTATTTCTTATTTTTTAAATTAATTTAAACAAGTAAATTCCCGGCATCCGAAACGTACCGTTTGAAATGAGTACTTTAATTGGTATCGAATGGGTATTGATTCGGTATCATTTCAAATCGGAACTTTTACTTCTTATTGAATGGGCATTGATTCAAATAAGCAGATATTCGGTATCGGGTGCATTCATTCGGAATCGTAAAAGTATCGGTTAAGTAAGAGAGTCGTAAGCTCGGTGCACACTACGCATTTTTCGTAGCATGATTGCTATTTATTTGGAGGTCGAAAGGAAATATATGGTCCCCGGTAGTGACCGGATATTTTTTAAAACTGGTAGGCAATCCTATTTCAAAAGTTGCATAGTGTGCATCGAGCTTAAGTAGTCATTGTGTTTCGATTGAAATGAGTCTTTATTTGTATAAGGGAGTAGTGATTGACGACTCGAAAAATCATTAGAGATGGTAGTGCTTTTGTTCAGTGGTGGTGGAGGGGTTTTCTTACAAGCGAGTTGAATCGACACCTCTGTATCGATACTTTTGAATCAATACCAAGTACTTTTGGTACATATGTACTTGGAGTACCTGGATACTTTTTATACGATGCCATAAACAAGTTATATGAGTGTCGATACTTTTCTTCCGATACCTAGTACTATTCGATACTTCAAATGAGTAAAGTATCGATACTTTATTGGTACTGATCAACACTAGATAGAGCACGGCCGACTCCCGCTTGTAAATAGGGGGGGCATCATTTTGCACACCTTTCGTGACTATGTTCTTCCGGTTGAGTAGGACTGTCGCTATCTCTCGAACTAAAATAATAGTCCAGGAAGAGGGCAGTCTGGGAGGAAAAAACTTCGGGACTAAGTTTGATGACTGATTTCAATGTTTTCAGGTGTGCTGAATCCGAATTTCAACTTTGCCCAACGATACAACCCTGGCAACATGCCGAAATTTGGTTGCCTTTTAAAATTAAGTGTTATTTTTGGTTTTTTCACCACGCCGTACTGAATCTGAATTTCAACGCCCCGACCTCCTAAAAGAGACGCTATAGTCTAAAATAGGAAAATCTACAAAAGTCCCCGATTTCTGTTATTTTTTCTATGTGACGCGCGATCAAAGCCGAAATTGAAATAGTTCACATTAGTTTCCCACGTTTTCAGGTAATCTGAATCTGAAAATCAAATTTCCGGCCCCCCATGGTAAACGTCGTATCAAAAAATATTCTACGATACACAAATAACCTCAAATTTCAGCACTTTTTAACGTGCTTTTCTTGTTTGCTATTTTTTAGTACAGTACAATTAGGTGAAAAATTGACTAAGCCCAGACACTCGAAAGAGCATGGCAATTTTTGGTGCAAATTGTTTGATACCTTTTCCCCAACACATCATAAAAAACTCCCAACGATTCTGCCTCGGGTTTGGGAATAGCTGTGTGTTTTTCTGGAATAATTCTGTAACTATTGGGGTTATCAAAAAATGTACTGTACCTAATTTGAAAAGCCCAAAATTTTACACAAGAAACTGTTAAGCGGGGTTTATACTTGTATAAAGTACTATAATAGGTACCTACATGCCATATTTCAATTGAAAAGAGAGGCATTCCCCCACAGGTCCAGGTTGTGAAACTATTTCCTTCCGAAAACAACAAGCGAGTAAATTGTGAGAATCCCAACCACTATTGAGGCATCTATTGGAACCGAATTTATTCATCATTTTTTGGCACAACCTCTTCTTTTTAGGTATAACTGCAATAACTTTCCTTCCAGCTGTCATTATGGTAATTTTGACGACAAATCCTGAAATAAGGCACTTTTTTCATTGTGGAACGGTCGCATCAAACAGCACAAATCATCCTTCTCAAAGAATAATCCTTCTCAAAAGAGGTTGAAAGTTACGTGAAATAGCATACTTTATATTTTCACTAAACTAACCATCGAAAATTTTGTCGAATAAGTTCTTGAAACGAAGGTGCTCAATTCTGCTATAGACGTTCTTCAGATGCATGCGTTTACAATCCCTCCCTACTATTATTTTTTAACGCATCCCGGATTTCGATGAAATCAGTTCGCCATAGAAAAAGTTAGGTATTCCTATACAATTTTGCATATTGTTCACTCGGCTTCCACTATGCTATGCGATCGAGGAAAACAGCTCATGAGAGCTTGATGAGGGGTTTTCTGTGGTCTTCAAAGTAAGCCTAATAGAATGATTAGTCAGCACTGATGGTTGTTTCAGCAAAACAAACAAAATGGTCCTGAAATGCAAACTCCAGCTCGTGCAGTGCCAACACCCTACGTGAAATCTTCGGAGATTTTTCGCACAGTGTGGGTCAGAAAGAGATTGCACCAAACATTTATCAGTTTTTCCAGCTTGCAAGCTTCGGTCAATTTTCCGTCAGCTTTTACTTTCCTGCTTCTGTTTCAACCAAAAGGCGAAGGGAAGGAAAAAAGTGGTGCGGAAGTTTCTTGTGCAAACTGTACTCTTCAAATTTGGTCTGGTAAATTTTCGCGTTAAAACAAATGGTTCACTCACTCTTTCAACTCACCCTTTCTCTACAGGTCACTGGTATTCAAATTACCATATTTGTTATCAATGCAGTTCACTAATTTTCAAGTCTGAAAATTGATCTGGTTAATCGTCTGGACATGTTTTCACTGATTTTCGTATTAACACATCTTGTTGAACGCCTAATCTTAACTCGTTGGGAACGTGTTTTGGTAACATATTTTGAAACGTCATTTTTGTTTCTTTGGAAGCCCGATTTTGCATTCGCAACTGGTTCGTTGCCTAACCCACAAAAAATAAAATATGAATAGCTTGGTTTTGGAGCAATGGCTTATTACAAATGTCACAGTACCCACAAACATAATATTCACAATATAAAAGTTGGGTAGATAAAAGGTAGGAGGGTCTAAGTAACATTAAAAAAAAAAAAAAAAAAACGTAGCTCCCATTGAACCCGTGTTGAGCGTGAGTGGGTGATTCCTCCCGCTTCCCCCAGAGACTCTTGCTATTGAGGCGGCTTTTCTCTTTGAAGTCGTACTTTTCTCTTTCGGGCGATGTTTATGGAGGAAAATCAAAAACCCAAAATTATTTGGTTCCCGAATATTCTGCTGCTTCTTGGTATAAGGCAGTTTTGTCCAAAAAAATAGTTCAAAAAAATTTAAATTCCACATTTTACATTTACACTCAATTTAAAAATCACAGACCTAATTTCCGAATTTTCTATGCTTTTAACAAGTAAGAATCCGTTGAAAAAACTAAAATCGGTCAATTTTTCAAGCCGAGAGAGGTGCCGCAATTTAGGGGCGAAAGTGGCGCGATCTGTTGACTCAGAGTCACACCAAACCACCGCGGACTTTAGCCTTAAGAAATGTAAATCACTCTCTTCGATGTCAGTTGAATCTTGCCTTGAAATAGCAGCCGTTTTGATAAACGAAAAACTCTTGGTTGTTTGTATTTATAGGCCTCCATTCGGGGATTTAAAAACTTTTATCGCGTCTTTTGAACAGCTACTTACAAAAGTTTGTGGTTCCAAGGTACATGTTGTTATTTGTGGAGATTACAATCTTCACTTTCAGGGGGAATCCCGTGTTGTTGTTGACTTTGTTAATCTATGTAGGTCATTTAACTTTTATTTTTGTATAAATCAACCTACTAGTGGTGGGGCGTGTCTGGACAATGTTTTAGTGAATTTTACCATTTTGGAGGCGAATGTATTTGATTGGGGATTCTCTGATCATGCTGGTCAAGTGGTATCTGTATCTTCCCCATCCTCTGGCGTGCTCCCCGTCACCTCTAAGTACGAGTTTTATGTTTATAACGTGGTGAATATGAATTACTTCAGGTGGAACTTGAACAAATTTGAGGGCGGGTGTAGAGTGGGCCCCGAGCTCGAGGGGCAGAGGGCAAGGAGATAAGAGAGTTGTGTAGGCTGGGCCCAGTCAGTCAAGACTCGAGAGCACAACATGGCACAAGCCAAACGTTATGTTCGGGCAGCGAGGCCACGTTCTGCTGGAGATTGACGGCTTCAAATATAAGAAACACCGAGAATTGGTTACAGGAGAAACGAGGTGGCGGTAAGTTTATGTCGTTATTATTTCTATTGTTCAAGTATATGTCGTTCATGCATTATCATTGAAGGAAGAAAATGAAAATGATGAAGGATGTTTATTGTTGTAGTTGCTGTAAAAACTTGTGCGTTGCGTCAATCAAAACAAGCGGAGCCAACCACGTCATCACAGACACCAATTTCACTCACAATCACGAACTGGATCGAGGTGTTGAAGGTTCATGATCCCAACGTGGCCTTTGAATGCTTTATTAGTACCCTTATGTATTTTAGGGACGCATATATCCCGAAGATTAAAGGCTGTAATCGCCATGTCAAGAATAAACCCTTAAGGTGGTTGTCACCTGAGATTAGATCACTTAAAGTTGAGGTCATGAACCTGTATCAGACATATAGGAGGAGCAATCGTCCCGAGGACAAGGATGCGTACAAGTGCGCTCTATTCGAGTATAAAAAAGTAATAATTAACGCTCGGAAACAGTCAAATGATGAGTTCATCATGGGGTCTGATAACATTGTTAGAGCGACCTGGAAGGTAGTTAGTACCGAATGTTCAAGGGCATCAGCCCCCAGGCTTGATGATAAGAGTATAACAGCACCAGCATTTTGCGATTTCATGGTGAAAATTGTTGAAACTGTGTCAGACAAAATAGAGAGTTGTGTCGAACAAAAGCAAATAGATTATAATAAATTTGAAATGAATGGTAATAGGGGAACCAATCTGATGACCTGCTTTAGACCTATTAGTGAAAACGAATGCCTACGCATTGTTAACAATTTACCGTCCTCGAAAACTACGGACATTCACAAGTTTTCGACTGTATTCCTCAAGTCTGTGATTCACGAAATTGTAAAGCCTCTGACCTCTCTGATAAATACCTGTTTACGGTAAGGAGTGTTTCCCCCAGCTTTGAAAATAGCAAAATTTGTACCAATCTATAAAGGTAAAGGTGAACGAGGTGACTGCAGTAACTGGCGTCCTATATCGATCTGCTCAGTCTTCTCCAAAGTCTTGGAGAGGGCCATGTACACACAGATGTATGATTTCCTCATGGAAAATGACCTGCTGTATACGGGTCAGTACGGATTTCGAAAAGGAAGAAGTACTGCCCAAGCGGTTCTATCCTTCGTTGAAAATGTCTACCGATCCTTTGAGGAAAAGTCGTATGTTGCGGCTGCTTTTTGTGACCTATCACGGGCTTTTGATAGTATCAGTCACGCTAAACTGATCAGCAAACTGAAGAAATATGGGTTTCAAGACAAAGCTCTAAATCTTCTTTCAAACTTTTTGGCAAACAGGGAACAGCGTGTATTTTTTAGAAATCAATGGTCTGATGGCACAAGAGTTAAAAGTGGCGTTCCCCAAGGATCGGTCATCGGGCCTCTCCTCTTCCTAATAATGATTAACGACCTTCCCTCCTTCACCGGAGCTAAGGTCACCTTGTTCGCTGATGATACGACCATAAGCCTAAATGGCCCTGAAATGGACACTCTGGTGTTGAATTTATCCCGGGAGCTCGGTGAGGTCGAGGGCTGGCTACTATACAATGACCTTTTACTAAATGAAGCAAAAACCAATTACTTGGTGTTTGGGCTGAGGCAATTACCTGACACGAACTGTGAACCTGTGAAGTTCTTGGGCCTGTGGTTGGACTCAAAGTTGGATTGGGGGGTTCACATTGATGAATTATGCAGACGACTAAGTAGAGTTTTGTTCGTTATTAGAAAACTTAAAGAGGTAATTTCTAACGAATGTTTATTGAAGGTGTACTTTGGATTGTTCCAGTCATTAATCTCGTATGGGGTTATTTTATGGGGCAATTCCAGTTCTGCTAAGCGACCCTTTTTAATGCAAAAAAAAGGCTGTGAGGATAATGAGTGGAGTCGGACCAACTGAACATTGCACTTCTTTGTTTAGAGCTCTAGGTATTATGACGTTACCATCGTTGTATGTCTTAGAAAACTTATGCCACGCCCATGGTTTGGCCCCCCAAACGGAGTTAGTAGGACAGAAAACTGATCGGGTATTGCGTAGCGAGCAAGACGTAGTGTTACCATTGTATAGATTAAGTAAAACCGCTTCTAGTCATATGTACCTGTCCTTTAAAATGTACAACTCACTGCCCTTAAATATCAGAAACCTAAGTTAAAATAAGTTCCGTAGCGCAATAAAATCTAAATTGATCAATGAGGCAATATACAGTGTAGAGGACTTTGTGTCGATAAGCTTTAGTAGTGATAGATAGCTTTTTAGTGAAAATGTTCGACTGAAATTGTGACGTACCCATGTCTTTGAGACCTCCGGGAAAAATAAATTATTATTATTATTATTATTTTTTTTTTTTTGGGAGCAGGGAGGTGGAAATGCCTTTACGCACAGAGTGCCGGACTCCTGCCGAATGGCAGACTACCGGCTAAAACCACCCCCCCTTTTTCGGGCATCGACTGCTGAGGTCATTAGCCCTCCTACTTTGTTTTTCTAAGAGATTGCAAAGATTGAGGCTGGTTACTAAAATGACTGGTTATTAAAATGACTGGGGTATTATGTGGCTATTGTTTTGAGAGTAATTAATTATTGTGATCTAGCAGGATTTGTTGTTGTTTTTTTTAAATTTGATAGAAGTAATTAATCTCGCGTAGGTAGTTAAACAAGGCTCTTTGGATCTGGGTGTCCTTCGATCGGAGCAACTCAACATAAGAAAAATGATGCAGCCCGTGCTTTTCACGAGTGTTTGCCCAATGGGGACACTCAAGTACAATGTGTACTGGGGTTAAGTGTACATCACAGCTTTCACATGTTGGTCGGTAGCGGCCTACAAGGTGGTAACTATTTGTGGCTCTAGTATGACCAATTCTAAGGCGGTTGAGGATAATTTCCTCTTTTCTATTGGTTTCTGGTAAGAAGATGTTTTTTAGATTGGACAATTCAGGGAAAATGAGGCTCAACGAGGAGGAACTTATTTCCCATTTTTCTTGTTGTTGCTTCCAGAGGGTGTGGGTGATATGGTTATTATAATCAGTTACCGGAAGGGGAGGGATAAGGAGGCTGGATGGATTGACAGTCGAGGAGGCGTCGTTTGCAAGGCGGTCTACGACCTCGTTGCCAGGGATTTGGAAATGACTAGGGACCCACTTGAAACGTATAATTTTGCCGGCTGTAATTAATGACTGAAGGTCATCATACATTTTTTTAATAAGGGGATGGGTTGAAAATTTGTCTTCCAAGGCTGTAAGAGCGCTTGCAGAGTCTGAAATTATGTAAAATTTTGAGGATACACTGGTTTCGAGACAAAAAAGGATAGCATAACTTATGGCCTGGAGTTCGGCTGTAAATATAGTTGTTATAGGATTTAGCGGGAATTTTTTTGATAACAGTCCCTCCACGTAATATGCACAGCCAACCCCACGGTCGCTTTTTGAAGCATCCGTGTAGATCAGCCCAAAATCACGGGAGGATGATTTGAAGGAGAGAAATTGTTGTCGGATTTCGGTAGGATTTAAATTTTGTTTTGTATCTGAATGGAGAGAGAGGTCTATGTGTAAGTTGGGTGATCGCCATGGATAGCAGGAATAGTGGTCTGTGGGTAGTAGTCTGGGGAGTTCAAGCTGTAATTGGGTGAGGTGTTCGTGGAAACGGATAGGGAAAGGCCTTGTTCGCGATAAGCATAAGAAGAACTGTGGGTCATAGTCACTGAGAACGGGATGAAGGAAATGGGTGGTTTTCGATTGCAGGGACACCCCATACTTTAAAAGTAGCTGTTTTCGGCGTTGGCTTAGTGGTAATTGGGAGGTAACGTATAGAGCGAGTCCACCGGGCTCGTGCGGAATGCCCCTAGTGCAGTGCGCAGGCCCTGGTTGTAGACACGCTCCACCGGTAAGAGCCACGATTTACGGGCGGAACCATATACGACGCTAGCGAAGTCTATTTTAGAACGGATAAGGGCTTCAAAGATTTTGAGGATCATTGCGGTACTACTCGCTGCGCGATGTCCCGCAATGGTTTGTATGACTCTCATGTCTGAATGGCATCTATTGTATAAGTCTTGGAGATGATGTTTCCAAGTGAGATTTTCGTCAAAGATTAGGCCAAGAAATTTGTGATGTGGTACATATGATATTGGCGAGTTGTTGATGTAAAGTTGCGGTGGAGTGTGAGGGCGGCGTAAGTGACAGAAGTGTATTGCAACAGTTTTTTCTGCTGAAAAGGTGAGGCCACGGCTGGCAGCATTTTGTGTTAAGGTGTTGATGGCTTCTTGAAAACTGCAGAGATCTTCACTAGTGGGGTCTGCAGGATAGGATTTGTATAGCGCTATGTCGTCAGCATAAAAAGAAATTTGGAAGTCACGAGGAATGTTATTCGTTAGATCATTAACGGCCGCCTAGAATAGTGGTATGCTCAGAACGGAGCCCTGAGGCACACCGTTATCCTGCGGGTAGGTCTGGGAGAGGGAGGAACCGACACGAACTCGAAGAGAGCGTTGCTCCAGAAAGTCTTGAAGAACCAAAGGTAGTCGGCCCCGAAGGCCCCATTTGTAGATTTGGTTTAGCGCTCCGTATCTCCAAACGCGATCAAACGCTTGTGTGATATCGAAAAAAATCGCGTTGGTGTGATTTCGATTAATAAAGGAATTTTGAATTGTGTTCTCCAGGTTGACTAGGTTATCCAAGACTGAGTGGTTGGAGCGAAAGCCTGTTTGGAAAGAGTACAGAAGGTTATGTTTTTGAATATAGTAGTTTAGTCGGAAAAAAATTAGGGTTTCATAAATTTTGGCCATACAGGATGTTAAGGATATTGGCCTATAACTAGAGACTTGCTGGGGGTTTTTCCCAGGTTTTGGGACAGGAATTATCAAAGAACACTTCCAAACAGAAGGGTAGACTCCTTGGGACCAAAGTTGGTTATAGAGGTTTAGTAAGAGACCTCTATTTGTAGCGGATAGATTTTTAAAAAATTCATTGGGAAGGTCGTCTAGGCCAGGAGATTTGTGATTTTTGAGTTTCTGCAAAACACGGTTAAGTTCATCGATAATAAAAGGTTCATTGTAATCAAGGGTGTTATTTGTCGAAAAATTCAGAGACGAGTTATTTTCTATTTCACGTTTGAGGGTCTGAAAGTGAGACGAATAGTTGGTGGTAGCACATTGTTCAGAGTAATGTTTGGAGAAGCACTCCGCGATCTTTCCCGGGTCAACTACTTTGCTACCATCACTTGTACAGATGAATGGGGGTACGGTGTTAATGGGTTTACCTTTAAGACATCTTATCCTAGTCCAGACCTCGCGCGCAGAGACGGAGGTAGAAATTTGGGAAAGGTACTCGTTCCAAGATCGCTTTTTGGCGTCTTGTTTGGCACGACGTTCTTGGGCTCGTAACTTTTTGAACGCTATCAAATGCTCCAGGGAGTAAGTTCTTTTTAGTCGGTTGAGTGCAGATTTTTTTTGTTTATTGATTGCATGAATTTCACGATTCCACTAGGGCACCGAGGGCCGGTTAGGAGGATGTCGTGATTTTTTTATACAGCTAAGAGCAGCTTCGTGGAGAGCGTTAGTGCATGCAATTACATCTTGGCAGGAGTTATTAGTTAGTGGGGGAAAATTTATGAAGGAGTTGAATACGCCCCAGTCGACATTTGATAGCTTCCATTTCGGTGGCGACTGAGAGATATTGTAAGAGGAACGGAGTTGAATTAATATGGGAAAGTGATCCGAGTGTCGTAGGTCTTCAGTAACCTGCCATGAAAAGAAGGTTACCAAAGAAGGGGAGGTGAGGCTAACGTCTATGGAACTGAAATTTCCCGAGCTGGCTATGAAGTGAGTAGGAGTGCCATCGTTCAATGGGACAAGGGGTATCCCCTCAATAATCGAATGGAAATCGTTTCCTCGAGGAGACGTGTGTCGAGAACCCCAGGCTGGGTGGTGGACGTTGATATCGGCAAGTAGAAGTATGGGTCTGGGCAAGGAACGAAGTAGGTTCGCAACCTCCTCGTTCGCCCAATTAGTATCTGGGAGGTAAAGAGAGCAGAGAGTGATTTTGAAAGGAAAGTTAATTGTGGCGGCTACTGCTTGAAGATTAGTTTGCAAAATTATAGGTTTGGAGGCGAAAAAACTTTTTATGTAGAGTGCCACTCCTCCATGACGCCGTCGAGCGCCAGGATTACGTGGTTCTTTGCGAAATAAAGTGTAGTTTGGGATTGTATACGGTTGATTTTGGGCAAAATGTGTTTCTTGGATGGCTATAGACAGGGGGTCGTTTGATTTTACAAGGTCCCGGAGTTCATCAACATGAGCAAAAAGCCCTCGAATGTTCCATTGTATGATATTATGGTTTGCCGAACAGTCGATTGTATTATGAGGGGATTGTGGGTTTATATTCATAATTCTTTGTGTGTTGTGTCGGAGTGCTTACGTGGCTTGCCCTTTGGCCAGCCTTTTTTCTTTTTTTTTTTTGCTTTGGGTATCTTTATCCGTCCAGTAGGTTTTGTCGGAGTCGCCGCTTAGTTCGCCGGACTCGGGGTCGTACTCCATTGAGGAGCACGGATCATGAGTCCCACGGAGACCCGTAGTTGTTGTTGAGGGGGAGGGTTGAGTGCGAAGGGGTTTAGTTGCAGGATTGAGACTGCTGGTAGTCTTTCGGAAAGGTGATTGACGGGGGGTGTCAGATTGTTGTGGGGGTGGCATTGGAGTGGGGAGGGATGTTTGGGGTCTTGGGGTTAGGGATTTTAATTTTGAGGAGTATGTGATGTCTGGTCTGACGGTGGATGGATTGGAAGCCATTGCGCGAGCTTCTCGCCATGAAACCTTTTGGGTCACCTGTAGGCGACGTACTTCTTTTTCTTTTAGGAATACGGGGCATTGACGGTTAGTAGATTTATGTGATCCTCCGCAGTTCACGCAGGAGGGGGAAGCGGAGCATTCGTTTTCATGTGGGTCTGCGCCGCAGGTGCATTTGGCTGCAGTTCGGCAGCGGGCTGCGGTGTGGCCAAATCGTTGGCAGTGAGAACAACGCATCGGGTGGGGTATGTACGGGCGGACCTTAAGCTTGTAAAAGGCTCCATTTATGGACGAGGGGAGTTCAGCGAGGTAAAAAGTGAGTACGAAGAGACCTGTACTTTCTCGTTCATCTCTGCCCGGGACTCGGCGGGTAATGCGGCGGATTTTAATAACTTTTTCTTCAGCTAAGCCGTTAAGGATAGTTTCGTCCGTGGAATTAATAAAATCTCGACAGAATATTACTCCTTCCACTGTGTTGAGGCGGATATTGGGGCTGGCTTTTACTGGGATCTCACCTAAGGTAGTGAGGTTTTCGACCTTTTTTGCTTGATGAGGATCATTTACTTGAATACTTAGCCGGCCATTGTACATTTTCGAAACAGATTTCAGATTTCCAAGTGCTGCGCGTAGGTTTTTGTGAAGGGCAAAAGGGCATGTGTTGGTAAAGTTGACATCACCTGTGGGTTCTACTACCCAAAATCTCGAAAATGATTCGGCTGAGTTTGGTAAGACTGGTGGTTGCCATTGAGTGCGCGTGGGGCGCTGGTAATTTGAGGAAGACGATTTTACTGTAGGTGGGTCGATTTCGAGGTCCATGAGATTGGCAGGTTGGGCAGTAGATGAGTTAGTTTCAGTAGCGCGTTTCCCGGGGGGTAGGTTTTCTGCTGTTTCTCTACTTAGAGGTCGTTTATTTAACGGAGTGGTCGCTGCTGGAGCCTTGTCCAAAGCAGGAAGTTGGGGTGCGTTGACGGGGTTGTTTGTTTGGTCTGTGGAAGTTGGTGTCGGTTTCGCTTGCGGGTCGGGAGTACCCGCGGGGGGAGAAGTTTTGGGACCTGATCCAAGTTTTTTTGTGCTTGAATTCATGTTTATTGAGGTTTGTTAAGAGAGAGGAAAGAAAGGAAGAGCAGACGCAACGCAGCCCAAGAGGCGCCGGGACGTACCCAAGCGCGAGCCAACCCCCGAAGGGAGTCCCCAAGCGCATCCGTGGCCTCGACGCAGCCCCCCCCCCCCCAACGTGCAGCAGGGTCCCGTCCGGTCGCCATCCGGCACTACTACACGCCGGGGGATTATTCGCTGGTGGTTCAGGGCAGCCTCCCCCAAGGCTAATAGGAGGTTCGGGCCCCACCCACCGACTCCCACACCCACCCTAAGACATGACTAGGTCAGGGTGCGGGGGCATTGTAGCGGCACCGGGAGAAGGTCCCATCAACTCCCAGACATACGCTGTACCCTCGAACACGCCGAAGACGCCCCCCACGCAGCAACACAGCACAAGGAGCCCCACCGCCCCCGAAGATGCGCCACGCCGCCTAGGAAAGGATAAGGTTAGAGGGAAGGGTTCGAGCTAGACCTGAGGAATTTGGGTTAGTCTGAGGCCAGCTAGCCACCCCGGGCTTGCCACACCCGTAGCATCTCGGACAGAGATGCCCCCTGGGGGCCTATAAATTATTATTATTATTATTATTATTATTATTATTATTATTATTATTATTATTATATGAGCGATGATTCGTGGCTAAAATTGAGAAAAGTGAAAATTCTCACCCTTACTCTTTCTGGGGAAAAAAAAACTGAGGAAACCCGCTAATTCATGGCTAAAAGTGTAATAAACTGCTAATTTGACGCCGAAATCAAGAAAAACGAAAATTCAAAGTTCAGAAAGAAAAAGCTATAATTTGCAGCTAAAATAATAAATAAAAAAATTAGGTTAAACCTACTTGAGAAAAATTTCTAATTTGCGGATAAAATTGAGATTAAAACACGGTTTCAGGGTTTTAGAGACCGATTTGCAGTGAGATTGAGGGATGAAACGCTTATGGGCTGTTTTGGATACTTTGGGCTTTGGATACTGTCGCGGCTGTCTACATAGGCTTGGCCCTGGGTTCATAGTCTCTAAAAGAAAAGGCACCGAAACTTGCAGTTTCGCGATGTGTGTAAGACAATAAACTTGCCATTCGCAGGATATTTTCACCCAAAAATTACAATTTCGAGGGTAATTAGCTTTAAATGACGTAATTTTGCGGCTATTTCTCTCCATTTTGCCTGCAAATTTAGGTAAAATTGAAAGGTTTTTCATACAATTCAGCTGTAGATCCGGAGCGTTAATTATGCCTACTTGTGAAAAATAACAATTTTAGAGGCCAAAAATCCAAATTCTAAGCCAAATCGTCATGTCACAGCGTGTTATAAGCTAAATCCGCTAAATCGGACATAAAATGGCGTATTTACACTGTTCAGACCAGAAACGTGGAGGGGAAGAGCAAAAGCAGTATAATGGCATGAAATGCCCTTCCACCCCTTCTGTACCAAACTGCCCATTGAGCACATTCAAATATGATTTTCGTGGGGTTAGCGTTTCGCGGATTTGGATCCCACAGAACCCAATTTCGCGGGTTTTAATCACCCAAAGGCACTAAGGGAACACACTTTTGCTGTTTAGGCAAAAATTAGAGTATCAATTACATCTTTGGCTCCACAAAAACAAGTGATTCCGGTGGTTTGACTCTTTAAAAGCCCAAATTTTGCGTATATGGGGGAGAACCCGTTGTGTTTGGAGTATTTTACGCCTCGAATTCTCAAAGTCGGGATTATGGCTGCTCGGGCGAAATGCTTGAGAAATACTGCGACTGCGAGTTTGGTATTTTGCGGTTAAGGTTAGGAAAAAAGGTTAGTTTGGCTGTTCTCCGCATTAAATTTGAGTAAAACCGTGACTTCGGCAGTTATATGCTGTTAACAACGGTGAGTTCGGCCATTTCTTGGCCAAAATTAAAAAAACAAAAAAAAACTCGCGATTCTGGCTTTTCTGCGACAAAAATGGGTGACTTTGTGGCTGAAAATAAATAAAAATCAACGCTTTTTTCTGTTCAGTGAATAAAATTGTAAAAAACCTGCGAGTTGAGTGGTTCAATTTTTTCCGAAAACGACGACTTGGGCTATTCCGGGACAAAGTTCTCAGTTTGACGGGTCACATTCACCCATTTTTGCTCTGAGGAAGCAATGCATTTGAGAATTCACCTTTCTAATAAAAACGTGTGTTGCTCTACTTCTTGTCAATCCGTCGACGGGTTTATTTCACCCAATTTAAATATTTTGATTTATTCACCCCTGTGCCTGAGACGTTAACGCGGGCGTGTACGCGGTTCTTCTCACTTGATTGTATACATATAGAGAACCGTGTTCAAATTTATATAAAAAAACATTACTATTTCTTTTGACTCGGGTAAAAAATGTGTTAATTTTAATTTGCCAACACAACTTATAAGAACGTCGTTCGTCGTCAGCACTTATCTCGTTGTCAATGGGGTAGTCAACCTTCAACTTTACGAGTTTAACTTTATACGTGAGAGATTTTAAATTTGTATCCGGACTATGCGTCCTGAATCTCAAACCACCCGTGGAAACGAGCAATTAATGGGTACATTGCCTATCTCCGCGAGGCTCACATAATTCTGGGTGCACCTGGTGAAAATAAATAAACTTGGTAATATGCCCCCCTTACCAGAACCATTAAACAGGTTTTTTTTTCTCTCTGTTTTCTTCCCAAGGAGGGTGTGAAAAAATGGTCTCAATCAGTGAGTGGATAAAGTGTTGCCGATATCATCGATATTGAAAAGCCATTAGTACGTGTACGAATATGACGCGTAGTAGTCAATTTCATCGTTCGTTAAAACGCTTGCCGCAACTCACTGTCGCTTATCTGATTTTTGTTTTGTTGAACCATAGTTGGTGATCTGCAGAATAAATGACGCAATTAAAGTAAAAACCAATGAGAATCCAAGATCTTCAAGAAATATCTTTGAACCAGACCAGGAGATTAATTATTCTATGCTGGAAGCTGGAAAGTCAGCCGTGACTAGAACGATAAACACGCTACAAGAAGAGGAAACCTCTGCGCAGTGAAACCAAACGCGTATAATAATAGTTGGATAATAATCATAGTTCAGTAAAGTGTTTAAGGAACGAGATTTTGATGAGAGCCCCCCCCCCCCTTCGACTTTTGGGAAAGAATAATAAAAACAAAGATATGAAAGTTTGCGAAAGAAGTTCTAAACTAGTACTACCCCTCACCCATTAACCCCTCACCGTTTTACGCGCAAATTATTTGGAATATTTCATTTTTTTTTTTTTTTTTTGTCTCATATGAAACCTTTTATGGTCCTAAGATTTGCCCAGCGGAGCCCGAATTTCAATTTTGACTTTCCTCGAATTTTAAATTAAATTCATAACATTACTAGTAATGTTACCATAAAAACCATGGCGGTTACCATAACCACCAATGAGACCATAAAAAATGAAATATTCCAAATCCCTCCTCACCGCACCACCCTAGTCACAACTGTGGTGCAGTTTGAATTCCGAGAGGGATTTCTCCTGGGTGGATTCGTTCTTTGCGTGGACTCCCAGATGGTTAGAGCACCTGGCGCGAAACTAGGTGGTCGTCGGTTCGAATCCCATCTGGAGAGCAATTTTTTCTCGGAACTCAAAACAAGTAAAAAAAGTAAGTATTTATTTTGAAGATTAATTTCTTTAATTTCAGCCTCCCCACTCCCTCAAATTAACAGTTTGTGACTATGGTGGTGCGGTGAGGAGGGGAGTAATCCCCTAAATGTCCATAGATAGGGTCGTCTAAGCTCAATTATTTGCTCATCGATGAAGAGTCGGCGAAGATCCTGGAAAGGAATAATGTAGTCCGCATCAGGTTCGGCGAGGGGACCATCCGGCCTAAGGCTCGGAAGGGGGAAGGATCATCCTCCGTCCCCCGGCAGCAGCCGATGGAGGTGGATCAGGTAGCCGCTGCTGTGCGGGGTCCCACCCCCGCACCGCGGCAGAAGAGCTATCTGTGGGAACAGCGGTTGGCGCCACGGCATCCGGGCAGTCAACGCAGGTAGCTCCCTCATATGCTAGGCCATCGACTAGCAAGGCGGGGGAGAGAGGTGATAGTGTCGGACCAGCGGGGGGTGAAAGAGTCCCGAAGGCGGCAGGTCGGGCACGGAAACCCCACCCTACTCCGAGTAAGGCGATGCTGAAGAAGCAATCGCGGAGTGGGGTACATAAGGGGAATAAGTGACCGCTACGGGGTTGCGCTTCCTCCAGGTGAATCTGCATCGTGCGGCAGCGGCGTCGGCCGTCTTGAGCAGGGTGTTCACTGGGGGAAGCTATGACGTCACCATGGTTCAGGAGCCATGGGCATGGGAGAGGCAGGTCAAGGGCCTCTCTGCGACAGCAGGTAAGCTGGTTTACTGTAGGGATGAGGAGCGGCCACGAACTGCGCTGCTTCTAAGTCCCGCAGTGAAATTTTTAACTATGCCAGAATTTCTGTGCAGAGATTTGACAGCAGTCACCCTGGAAGCCAAGGACGAGGACCGGACCCGGAGGTGTGTGGTAGCTTCCGCGTACTTCCCGGGGGTTGCTGAGGTGACGCCGCCGGAGGAGCTTCAGCGTTTGGTCCTGTACTGCAGCGCGAGGAACCAGCAGCTGATTGTGGGTTGTGATGCGAATGCTCACCATACCATCTGGGGAAGTACAGATGTCAATGCCAGGGGTGAGTCACTCTTTCAATTTTTGATGACGCATGACCTGGTGGTGGTAAATCAGGGCTTGATCCCTACTTTCGTGACAAGTGCGAGGAGTGAGGTCCTGGATGTTACTCTGGCTAGCCAGTTTTTGGCCAATAGTGTCAGAGATTGGAAAGTCATGTCAGAAACATCAATGTCTGACCATAGGCTGATTTCGTTTGAGGTCGAGTTTCCTAGGGTTAGAAGTACAGAGTATCGGAATCCCAAGAACGCGGATTGGGAGGTCTTTAAGGGGCATCTTGAACAGGAGTTGTCTGAGATGGACCTGGACATTCAGTGCCACGCCGATCTCGATAGGGCGGTGGAGGCGATAAATTCAGCGGTCCTCAGTGCGTATGAGGAAAGCTGTCCTGTTAAGGTGAAGAAGGGGAACAGGGAAGTCCCTTGGTGGAACAACGAGCTGGAGATGCTCAGAGGAGAAACGAGGAGGCTTTACAATAGGGCCAGATCACGTGGGGAGTGGGAGGCTTATAGGCACTCCCTCACGGAGTATAACAAGGCCCTTAGGAAAGCAAAGCGGGCCACGTGGAGGACCTTCTGTGAGGGGATGGAGAATGTGTCCGTTATGGGCAGACTACAGAGGGTCCTGTCCAGAGAGAGCCCGGGCCAAATTGGTCTAATAAAAAAGGCAGATGGGGCGTATACCGAGAGCGCTAAAGAGACCCTGGAGGTCCTCCTGCGAAGTCATTTTCCTGATTCCAGGGATGCAGGGGCCTCAGATGTTCAGGGCGAAGTGGTGGCTGACTGCCAGCCAGCAAATAATGCAATATGGAGCGCATCGGGGAAATTGTTTACGCCCGCGAAAATTAAATGGGCTATCGGCTCATTTAAGCCCTATAAATCCCCTGGGCCGGACGGGATATTCCCGGTCATGTTACAGCGTGGCCTGGAGGTCCTGGAGCCGCGTCTCAGAAGGATATTTAGGGCAAGTTATGCATTATCGTATATACCGAAGGCATGGAGGGAGGTCAGGGTTGTGTTCATTCCTAAGTCGGGAGCAAACTCCTCGGCCCAGGCAAAGGCGTACCGACCCATAAGCCTCATGTCCTTCCTCCTTAAAACAATGGAAAAGTTAATTGGCCTGGATATCAAGGACGGTTGCCTTAAAATTAAACCAATCCAGAGGGGGCAGCATGCCTACCAGGCGGGCAAGTCTACTGAGACCGCCATAACGAACTGGTGGGTAAGGTTGAGAAATCTCTGGAGGCGAAAGAAACTGCGCTGGGCTGCTTCCTGGACATAGGTGGTGCTTTTGATAACACCACCTATGACTCTATGGAGGCTGTAGTAAGGAGCAGAGGTGTTGATCCATCTTCAGTGAAATGGATCAAGGGGATGCTGGAATGCCGCGTCGTGACTTCGGAGCTGGGAGGGGAGACTGTTTCCGTGTTGCCCTCAAGGGGGTGTCCCCAGGGGGGTGTGCTCTCTCCTTTGCTCTGGATGCTCGTGGTGGACGAGCTTCTCGCTATCCTAAAGGAGCAGGGTTATGAGGTAGTTGGTTACGCGGATGACCTTGCGATTCTAGTTAGGGGCAAATTTGATGATACCATATCCAGTAGGATGCAGGGTGCCCTTAACATAGTGCAGCGATGGTGCAGCAGGCATGGTCTCAGGGTTAACCCTGAGAAGACCACCCTTGTTGCGTTTACCAGGCGGAGGAAGCTGGCATTAAAGGTAGTTCGACTGAATGGAGAAGTGTTGAAAGTAGGAAAAGAAGTCAAGTACCTTGGAGTTACCCTGGATCAGGGGCTCAAATGGACCTCGCATGTCAAGAGGGTGCTGAATAAGGCCACGTTCGCATTGTGGGCTGGTCGGAAAATGTTTGGCAAAACATGGGGTCTAAAGCCAAAAATGGTGTTGTGGCTGTATACAGCCGTTGTTAGGCCTATCGTCACCTATGGCTCACTCCTATGGTGGCAGAAGACGAAACAAGGGACAGTCCAGGCCTTGCTGAGTAAGTTGCAGTGCCAGGCCTGTCTTGGAGTAACGGGTGCTATGGCCATGGAGGTGTTACTAGACATGCCTCCCCTGCACTTTTATGTGCAGGCGACCGCATCTATGGCGGCGGTGAGACTGCTGCGGGCGGAGTACGTGAAGCGGGGTGTCCAGGTTGGGCACTTGCGTGTTCTGGAGGAAGTTGCATGTAGTGAGGCGGCTGAAGTCGTTACGGATCTCATGTATGTGAGGATGGATTTTGAGAAACCCTTTAAGGTCGACATAGGCAACCGCGACCTTTGGGATAAGGGTTTGCCGAGGTTTAAGCCCGGCACGCAAGTATGGTATACTGATGGATCTGTGAAGGATGGGGGTGCTGGCATTGGGGTCTTTGGCCCCAGGCTTCAGCATTGGGAGTCCCTTGGGACGACCGCCATCATCTTTCAGGCGGAGATCTATGCTATAGAAGCCTGTGCGCGGAAGATTAGTGAGAGGGGTCTCCGGAAAGCGAAGATCTTTATCCTGTCTGACAGCCAGGCGGCTCTTAAGCCCTAGGCTCAAGCGTCGTGAATTCGAAGCTAGTTTGGGGATGTCTTGAAGCCCTCAGGCCTGTGGCAACGGCAAACAGCCTTACTTTGATGTGGGTGCCGGGTCACAAGGGGTTTGAGGGGAATGAAATGGCTGATCAACTCGCGAAGAGAGGATCAGAGATGCCTTACGTGGGCCCGGAGCCAAGTCTCGGGGTCACGAAGTCCTTCACGAAGAGGCAGGTGCAGGCGTGGTTGGACGAGAGGCATCGTGAACACTGGGTTAGACAACCAGGTCTCAGGCACGCCAAGCTCTTTGTCACTCCAAAGGGACGATCGGAGAAGGGCCTGATCTCTCTGAGCCGAGGAGACCTTAGAATCTTGGTGGGACTGCTAACGGGACATTGTGCCCTTCGATATACACTCAGACTAATGGAGAAGTCTGACACGGACATTTGCAGATTTTGCGACCTGGCCGTGGAAACAGCAGAGCACGTACTGTGTGAGTGCCAGGCTCTGGGGCGGTTACGCTTTCAACATCTTGGAAATGATGTGCTTCAACCGGAGGACATCTCCAGGATGGCTACGGGAAATATCCTCAACTTCGTTAAGGAGTGGTGGTGGAGGACGCTTGAAAACTAGCGTCTTT
>CM075943.1:32536212-32553174 GCA_038030265.1 Corythucha ciliata
TGCTGGTCCTATGATGAATGGTTTGTACCTGCTTATGCTTCATCTCTTATGCTTGTACCTGCCTGGACGCCTTCAGCAAATGGATGGAGGTAGAGGTCACACGCTCCTCAACAACAGAGTCGACATCCGCGATCCTGGAAAAGTTGTTTTCTTCATACGGATCCCCTACTACTATCGTCACTGACAATGGGCCTCAGTTTACATCCAGCGACTTCACGCGTTTTCTTAAGCTGCAAGGTGTCAAATACCACAAGCGTACCGCACCATACCATCCCGCAACTAATGGTCAGGCGGAGAGAGCGGCACAAACCGTAAAGAAAGCACTACGAGCGGCGCAAGCGTCGACTTCAACTATCCAGCAGTGCCTCAATCGTTTCCTGTTCCAGTACAGAAAGACTCCACACGCCACTACTGGGCTGGCACCCGCTGTCCTTTTTCTAAATCGAGCGATCCGAGGACGCCTAGATTTGGCTCTCCCGGATTTCCAACAAAGAGAAATGAAAAGTCCACAATTTTCGCCACTTCCAATTAGGAGACGTCGTTTTATTTCGAGGCTACGGGACTACTAAGTCTTCCCCTAAATGGCTTCAGGGTCGAGTCGCTGCCGTGCTCGGCGATCTCCACTATGAAATTGAGTGTCAGGACGTCCGGTACAAACGACATGTAGACCAAATGCGTCGAGGGCCACGAACTTGCGTTTTGAATTAGCCCAGAATTTTTGTTTTCCGTATACGTAGTAGCGCGGGGGGGTCAATATTTATTGTTTAGTCGCCTTTTTCTTGCGGGTTTGAGCTCATAAAAATAAGTGTGCCCGACTGCGACAGGCCTTGAGCCCTTCTTGAAGGGCTTGAAAAGCTTGAAGGGCCGTGCGTTCGTCAGGTATGAAATTTGTAGGGCTATATATATAATATATATCTTTTATCGTACAGTACATGTATAGGTTGAATTCACAAACACGATTGAAAGATAACGGGGTGTAAAATATGCACTACGTGCCCCACTCGGCAGTTAAGTTTGACGCCTTCTTGACAGATTAACAAACAAGTGAAAGTAAACAATGTCGCTTTCAAACCTTTTTCCCACTTCCCCGTCTCCCCCCCCCCACCACGAAAGAAATCCGTCTTTTTTAGGATCCCAACCCCTCCGCTCAATGTTTTTTTGATGACGGCGCCTTTTCCACTCAGAAATGTCTTTAACGTAAAAATAATGAGAAAAGTAACTGCGTCAATAAATCTCCCCCTACCTCCTCTTTTCTTCCCACGCAGGGTTGAAATCTTTGTATGATTGATGTTATCCTTTCATTTCTGAAGTTTTTCGTACTGTTAAGAAATCATTTTTACTTCCCCCTATGTGGGGGAGGGGGAGGTATTATGTTTTAACCCTTTCCCTACACTGTTTTCTTCCTCTTTGTTTTGTTTTTGAATGACTTATTCTGTGCATAATTTTTCAATAATTATGTCCAACCTCCACACAGTCAAAATAACCTTACGGCTCTACAAACACTTTATGATCTCTCTATAACGAATTCATTGAATACAATTCGATCCCGCACTTTCCTTTTCAGTATTTCCCTCCTAATATTTTTTTTTTTCCACCTCAATCCTTGAAAAGAAAAATAGGCTGTCATTTTTTCCTATTGCGGTGTGCTTTTGAAGATGTCAAAAAACTTTTTCCCCTCACCCGATCAACGTTCCATCTCACCCGCCCTTGTCACTCACATTCTCTCCTGCCCCATGATTAATACGATATTTGCTGTCGCTTTGTACAAAGGTGCAGCCGTCGCAAAAGAAAAGAAAAAGAAAATAAAAGAGTTATTGCTGAAGAGAAATGTAAAACTCAACTTGCTGCGAAGAACAATTTGTCACGTTGGCGTCGGAAAGTGTGGGGGAATTTTTGTATTGTTTTTTTTTTCTGTTGTTTGTGTGTGTTTTTTCCCCCCTAGAATATTCTATTTAAAAATATATAAACAGCTAAGTACTTCCAATAACAATTTATTTTATTTACATTCACCCATACTTCCCTCCCTCACCACCATAAAAGAGACGAGTTATTAGTATTACAAATGAACTTTCTGTACTTTTCAACCCTTCTTTTGATCTCGTTGCGTTGTTCCGCGGCATTCTCATCATTTATTAGGACTAATGTAGATCCATTTGGTCACAAAACACCTGTATTAGGTTGTTTTACAACTAGAATTAAAACTGGAAAAGATTAATTGAAAAAGTTTGGAGAAATAACACAAGCATTTTTTTTTTTTTATCGCGGGATACAGTCGCGTTGGAAAAGTCAATGGGGGGGGGGGATTTAAATACGAATGGTACGCTCAATTGATACTGACACCGATGATGCTCAAAGAGCCGTGAAAGAACAACAAAAAAACAAAACAAAAAAAAAAACAGTTGAATTCAACAGTTCAGATAGCACGAGCATCAATTTCAGAAGCGCAATAAATAAATCAAGGGTCGGATCACACACACACACGCCCTAAAAACGTTTTCCACTATTGGCAGTGGGATGCTAAAAATAGTTGAACGCCTCGGAGAGAGTTTTACGCTTTTCACCTCCCCCGCCCCCACGAAACACCAGCCATCATCGTATTATCGTATCAGAGTTTTGTTGAAACTATATACTGAAAAAACACTCAATTGGATAACTAGATGGTGTCATTTAGATGATGAAAATTTAGCCGTTTCTTCATTAAACACGTTTCAGAGGAAAGGTTGATTTTAAAATGTGGTTTGTTCCGTAAACTGTTGGAGTTCGTTCATGAAAGACTGGCCGCAAACGCTTGCTTTTCTCATCTCAATAACACTCATCAAACATAACTGAGGCGTTGAGCTCTGAATGCAAAATTAAATTGAATTTTCTCTTCCACGCGCCCTCTGTTTCCTGCGTTTAAGTATACAAGCGCCGTTTTTTTTCGTGGTGCTGATTCAGGATGATCGGTCCTGAAAATCAAGGTCCTGGTCCTTTTATTTATAAAATATCTGTGCTCAAAATAACAGGCACGGTCACCTCCGCGAATCATCATCACATCAGCGTAATTATTCAGTGTAGTTTTTTCGTAGTTTTATGATTATTACAGTTATTAGTTATTATAGTGGTGGGTAGTGCTCCTCAGTCGCGAATTTACAAACCCCTGTGGTGACTCCTCCTGACGACTGTGAAATCGAAAATATGGATGGAGTCGACTCGGGAAAGGTAGTCTGCTACGACGTTTTCACTTCCTTTGATGTGCTAATTTTGTGAGAATCGGTAAAGGTTCGGAACTGATGGCGAGAATGGATTGAACGAAAGACGGAAGCTGGTAAAGCCACAAAGTTTTGAGCTCGTCGTCAGATATTTGAGTGCCGGAGTGCTCCTCCTTCATGCGCCTCCAAAGTTGTGACGGTTTATCGTCTCCAAGTTCGACCTCGTGGAGGAGCTTGGTGAATCTGTGTTCGTCGGTGTCGGTGAAAGCGGAAAGAAGCGCTGTTTTCAGGGCATTCGTATTTGTGGGTCGCAGGCGGGTGGTTGATGATGTCACTGACGTATTCGAGGACGTCCATGTCGAGAGTGGAAACGACGTAATTGAATTTCGTAGTGTAATGTTCTGTGGGTCGGACAAGGGTAAAACTCATTATTTCAACTCTTAAATTTACTGGTTTATTAAACGAAAACACAACTTAGAAAAACGAACTTGAATAACCCCACAGTTATATCAAAGCACATCGCATCACACCGAACAATGGTAAAAGGTGGAACCAAAACACGAGCTGTTGACGTCAGAGTATACAACATCCCCCCCCTAAAAATTATTTTAATTTTGTAAAAAATTAAATAAATTGCAGAATTTACGACGTCACAAAATCGCGAAGATGATACGGGCGAACTGTTGGCCTCGACGATCTTCTTAGACCACTTGGGCTGGTCCGTTCATGGCCATTTGTTGGCCTGATCATCGAAACTGGTTCTGGGCCATTCCCGAGAGCGTTGTCATCATTTGGTAGATTGACTAGTGGTGGATCATCGAACGAGAGATCATCATTTACCTACTCTCGGTGATGACGCTGATGCAGAAGTCGAAACCGTAATAGCGGCTTCCTCTTGTCGAGTTGTTGGCATCGGGACGTGGATGGAGGGTTGACGAGTTGCGCCGTAGTTGGTGTCAACGGTTGATTCTTGAGGCCGGGGCAGCGTGACAACTCGCTTCCGAATTTTGTCGGCGTGTCTGACCAAACGATTACCATCCATCGTTTCAACCATGGAGGAAGGAAAAGAGAGGAGGGAGCATAAGTTGAAAAGGGTGATGCCGATTTTCGCCATATTGGTGGTCCCTCGGCCTTAATATTCAATATATAGATAACAGAGGAGCAGTCGTGATAAAGTAGTCCTCAGCATAAATCCTGATGCGTTCTGGGACTACCAAGGTGTGAGAAAAATGGCGCTGACCAGGAGCAACAAGTCTGACTGTGGTCACTGTTTGAGTCGATTTTCGGACTGCAGTGAATCGGTTTTTTGCGAAGGTCCGTGTAAAAAATGGTTCCACTTATCGTGTGTTAAACTTACAGACAAAGATTACGGCATGATCCGTGAGCTGCAAAATAAAACTAAGTGGTTTTGTGAACGCACGCCACGTGGACTTACAAAAACTGGTGAACCTTAATCACGATACTACTGATTTATTTTCTGTGATCTCTGTGACTGTCGCGGAGCTAGAAAAGGTGAGTGCCAATAATGTAGAATTGGAAAAGCGGATCGCTGGGCTATCTCAGGAAAATTGCGAAACTCGAGTTTTGTTAAAAACTTTGACAGAGAAGATGGCGGCACTCTCAAAAGACCAGGATTCTTCCTACGTTACCGACACCCAAGATCTAGGAGGAAAGGTGGGTGTGAAAACATATTTTGACTGCGCCTCTCGAGAGACGAGCGATAATTCATTATCGAATAGTGGTGACAGGATGGATAGCCTATCGGACGAGGGGGAGGGTGGTGAAGGTGTGGCTTCATCTTTGCCCCGATCTCGGACGCCTCTCGCCCCTCTTCCCGAGGTAAGAGAGAAGATAGGTGATGTCCAAACAGAAGATAATATGGGCCCCGTGAAGGATAGAAGGCAGCGCCGTCGTAGATTTGCAGCGGTGGGGGTAGACATTGGGACTTCGGTTCCTCACCTGAGGGCACAAGTCTCGGTCGCTCACGACGCTCCACTTCGATCTCAGACCCACGACCGGCCTTTCAAAGGAATGATTGGAGCTGGGAAAGCTACCATAGGTAACCTCAAGGCTGCACCTGAGAAGAATCGGGTAAAAAAACTGTTTGTCTCACGCTTAGACCCCGAGACAAAATCTGACGACATCCTCGAGCACTTGAAAACCCTTGGGATTAAGGATCCAAAATGAGTACAAAATTTACTTCGTACTCCTCTTTTTATATTGAGGTACCAGAAACTGAGGCTACGACTGCATGCGATCCGGTTAACTGGCCGGCCCGTTGCTACTTAAAGGACTTCGTTGGCAGACTAAGAGACGAACAAACGACTTCTGACTGACTAGAAGGCACTTCCGCATCGACAAGCATTTTGCACCAAAATGTGAGAGGACTTAAAGGAAAATACGACGAATTGAATGTCTTCTTTAATACAACAGTAACTCCGTACGATGTTTTATGCTTCACCGAGCATTTCCTAGAGGCCGGGGAGACAGAATTGTACTCATTTGATAACTATGTCATGGGGGATTGCTACTGCCGTGAAATGAGAAAAGGCGGTGGTGCCGTCATTTACCTTCGTTCTGGTCTTGGGGTTAAGAAATGTGAATCACTCTCTTCGATGTCAGTTGAATCTTGCCTTGAAATAGCAGCCGTTTTAATAAACGAAAAACTCTTGGTTGTTTGTATTTATAGGCCTCCATTCGGGGATTTAAAAACTTTTATCGCGTCTTTTGAACAGCTGCTTACAAAAGTTTGTGGTTCCAAGGTACATGTTGTTATTTGTGGAGATTACAATCTTCACTTTGAGGGGGAATCCCGTGTTGTTGTTGACTTTGTTAATCTATGTAGGTCATTTAACTTTTGTTTTTGTATAAATCAACCTACTAGGGGTGGGGCGTGTCTGGACAATGTTTTAGTGAATTTTACCGTTTTGGAGGACAATGTATTTGATTGGGGATTCTCTGATCATGCTGGTCAAGTGGTATCTGTATCTTCCCCATCCTCTGGCGTGCCCCCCGTCACCCCTAAGTCCGAGTTTTATGTTTATAACGTGGCGAATATGAATTACTTCAGGTGGAACTTGAACAAATTTGATTGGATCGAGGTGTTGAAGGTTCATGATCCCAACGTGGACTTTGAATGCTTTATTAGTACCCTTATGTATTTTAGGGACGCATATATCCCGAAGATTAAAGGCTGTAATCGCCATGTCAAGAATAAACCCTTAAGGTGGTTGTCACCTGAGATTAGATCACTTAAAGTTGAGGTCATGAACCTGTATGAGACATATAGGAGGAGCAATCGCCCTGAGGACAAGGATGCGTACAAGTGCGCTCTATTCGAGTATAAAAAAGTAATAATTAATGCTCGGAAACAGTCAAATGATGAGTTCATCATGGGGTCTGATAACATTGTTAGAGCGACCTGGAAGGTAGTTAGTACCGAATGTTCAAAGGCATCAGCCCCCAGGCTTGATAATAAGAGTATAACAGCACCAGAATTTTGTGATTTCATGGTGAAATTTGTTGAAACTGTGTCAGACAAAATAGAGAGTTGTGTCGAACAAAAGCAAATTTGAAATGAATGGTAATAGGGGAACTAATCTGATGACCTGCTTTAGACCTATTAGTGAAAACGAATGCCTACGCATTGTTAACAATTTACCGTCCTCGAAAACTACGGACATTCACGAGTTTTCGACTGTATTCCTCAAGTCTGTGATTCACGAAATTGTAAAGCCTCTGACCTCTCTGATAAATACCTGTTTACGGGAAGGAGTGTTTCCCCCAGCTTTGAAAATAGCAAAAGTTGTACCAATCTATAAAGGTAAAGGTGAACGAGGTGACTGCAGTAACTGGCGTCCTATATCGATCTGCTCAGTCTTCTCCAAAGTCTTGGAGAGGGCCATGTACACACAGATGTATGATTTCCTCATGGAAAATGACCTGCTGTATACGGGTCAGTACGGATTCCGAAAAGGAAGAAGTACTGCCCAAGCGGTTCTATCCTTCGTTGAAAATGTCTACCGATCCTTTGAGGAAAAGTCGTATGTTGCGGCTGCTTTTTGTGACCTATCTCGGGCTTTTGATAGTATCAGTCACGCTCAAAGCTCTAGATCTTCTTTCAAACTTTTTGGCAAACAGGGAACAGCGTGTATTTTTTAGAAATCAATGGTCTGATGGCATAAGAGTTAAAAGTGGCGTTCCCCAAGGATCGGTCATCGGGCCTCTCCTCTTCCTAATAATGATTAACGACCTTCCCTCCTTCACCGGAGCTAAGGTCACCTTTCGCTGATGATACGACCATAAGCCTAAATGGCCCTGAAATGGACACTCTGGTGTTGAATTTATCCCGGGAGCTCGGTGAGGTCGAGGGCTGGCTACTATGCAATGACCTTTTACTAAATGAAGCAAAAACCAATTACTTGGTGTTTGGGCTGAGGCAATTACCTGACACGAACTGTGAACCTGTGAAGTTCTTGGGCCTGTGGTTGGACTCAAAGTTGGATTGGGGGGTTCACATTGATGAATTATGTAGACGACTAAGTAGAGTTTTGTTCGTTATTAGAAAACTTAAAGAGGTAATTTCTAAGGAATGTTTATTGAAGGTGTACTTTGGGTTGTTCCAGTCATTGATCTCGTATGGGGTTATTTTATGGGGCAATTCCAGTTCTGCTAAGCGACCCTTTTTAATGCAAAAAAAGGCTGTGAGGATAATGAGTGGAGTCGGACCAACTGAACATTGCACTTCTTTGTTTAGAGCTCTAGGTATTATGACGTTACCATCGTTGTATGTCTTAGAAAACTTATGCCACGCCCATGGTTTGGCCCCCCAAACGGAGTTAGTAGGGCAGAAAACTGATCGGGTATTGCGTAACGAGCAAGACGTAGTGTTACCATTGTATAGATTAAGTAAAACCGCTTCTAGTCATATGTACCTGTCCTTTAAAATGTACAACTCACTGCCCTTAAATATCAGAAACCTAAGTTATAATAAGTTCCGTAGCGCAATAAAATCTAAATTGATCAATGAGGCAATATACAGTGTAGAGGACTTTGTTTCGATAAGCTTTAGTAGTGATAGATAGCTTTTTAGTGAAAATGTTCGACTGAAATTGTGACGTACCCATGTCTTTGAGACCTCCGGGAAAAATAAATTATTATTATTATTATTATTATTATTACCAATGTGGCGTATGTTGGCTTCACCCCGTTAACTTGATTTTACATCTATCGCTCCCTCCTCTCTCTTCATACCTCCATGGTTTCAACAATGTAGGTCACTGCTCCTGTCTTTTCTACAACTCTCGCCGGTAACCACAAGGTCGAGCCTGGCGAATAATTTCTTACATAAATCGCTTCATGATGATTGAAAACTCTTTTAGGCTGTGACGCGTCGTTCGCCGTTTCATCTTTTTCCAGAATGAGGTCCAATGGCGTTCGAATGTTACGACCCATTACTAACTGACTTGGAGTCTTTCCTGTGGCACAACTTGGCGTGGTATGTTGAGCCGTGATAGGGAAATATCGATAGGCGTCCCCGGTTCCGATTTCTTGAGCGCCTCTTTAGTAGTCTGTACGTAACGTTCAACTGGACCGTTACTTTTGAGGTTGTACGGCGGTGTGAAAATGTGACGAATGTGACGAATGCCGTTTTTAGTGCAGAACATCTGGAATTGTTCGGACGTGAAATATGCACCATTGTCCGACACGAGATTTTTTGGAATGCCGTGGGTAGCAAAAATTTGCCTCAGCTTACTTAAAATTTCTGACGTCGATGATGACGAAATTTTGGCAACTTCTAGCCATCTAGAGTATGCGTCGACAACGATTAAGAACATCATTCCTCGAAACGGTCCCATTAAATCTACATGGATTCTTTCCCATTTATTACCTTTAATACTCCAGTTTTGAAACCAAGGAACCGGATCTGCTTTAGACGGCGCATGTCGCGTTTCCTGGCACGTTGAGCATTTTCCGACAACTTCTTCGATGTCCGAATCCATTCTCGGCCACCAGCAATAAGAGCGTGCCAAGCTCTTCATTCTAACAACGCCAGGATGATTTTCGTCGGGAAGCCGTTTAAAAGTCATAGCTTCACCTTACACAAGACTTTGTCGTTTTTCATTTCTCCAACTATGTCGTCGAATTTAACTGGAAAATCGATGGATTCCAGCATGTGAATGTTGGCGTATTCGTCGTTCGATTCTTCTTCGTTTGGGACAGGTAGTCGACTGAGAGCGTCTGGGGGCCCTTGATTTTTCCCCGAGCGATACACTAAGGTGAAATTATATGCACTCAAAGCTAGACACCAGCGAATGATGCGAGGAGAGGCCATGACTGGAATTGGTTTGTCTGTCCCAAAAATTCCGAGAAGCGGCTTGTGATCGCTGTAAACAACGATGTCATGGTGTCCTGCCAAGTATCTATGCCATTTTTTGAAACAATGGACTATTGCGAGAGCCTCTTAGTCGAAATTTGAATAATTTCTCTCTGCTGTAGTATGGGTTCTAGAGCAGAACGCTATCGGCTTTTCGTGGCCGTCGACCACATGTGACAAAACGCCTCCCACGCCATGCGTTGAAGCGTCCGCCGTGAAGACGATTGTTTTTTCTGGGTCGTAATGTACGAGGAGATCTTCAGTACAAATGAGCTTTTTCAACGAATTAAAAGCAGATATGTCTTCTTTGCCGAATATCCAAAGACGGTTTTTGTCTAATAATCTGTGAAGTGGTTCGGCGATTTCAGCTTTATTTTTTTAAAATGCTGAATAAAACGAAAGTAGACCCAAGAAATCTTGAAGTTCGGTTTTGTCTCTTGGGTACAAGGCTTCTTTAATGGCAGTTAGTTTATCTGCAGTCGGCTGAATTCACTTTTCGCTGACGATATACCCGAGAAATTCGATTTTCTTCATGAAAAATTCACATTTGTCCCTTTTTAGCTTTAGACCGTTGTTTATGAGTCTCTCAAGAACTTCCCTCAGTCGATCGTTGTGATCCTTTTCTGAAGGAACTGAAATCACGATGTTGTCCAGGAAAATTAGAACACCTGGGATGTCACCCAAAATCGATCCCATGAACTTTTGAAATTCACGAGGAGCAGAGGTAAGCCTGAAAGGTAGGCGATTCACACGAAACAAACCTCTGTGAGTGTTTACAGTGAGAATTTCCGACGATTTAGCATCCACGGGCAACTGTAAGTACGCCTGAGCCAACTAGAGTCAGAACCTTAGAGCGAAAATAACTCACCCTCGAGCTGGTTGACCTCGGAAAAAGTATTTTTCTTATCCGTCGACTTAGATTCGGAGCTTTGTTTTTTTTTTTTTTCGGCGTTTTCCCGAAGACGACAAACCGAAATAGTATGCCCGACTTTTTTTACAAAACAAACAACTATTCGTCTGAAACTTACAATCCGGTTTCAAGTGGCCAACTTTTCCGCAGCAAAAACACTTCTTCGTTGTTTTAGAGTTGTCCTCCGACGATTTTTTCCCTTGCCAATTAACAGTGGCTTCGATGACAGGAAGTGGGTTGGAACGCAATCTCTTGCCCTCTTCGGACGTTGATTCTAAACTTTGGGCGATATGACAAGCTCTTTGAAAAGTCAACTCGTCTTCCGATAAAAGACGATTTTGTATTTTTTCGTCCCTTAACCCAACCACTAATTAATCCCGTAGCGCTTAATCTAAAAATGTACCGAAATTGCAGTGCCTCGCCTGATTTTTGAGACGAATTATAAAACAAGCCACCGATTCGTCCGTTCGAACGGTTTTATGAAACTGGAACCGCTCGGAAATTGTATTTCGAACAGGCGCGTGGTACGGGCGGAACCAAAGATCGGGCCGGTGGCGCCAAAACGGAGGTAGCCGCACGGAGACACTTGATATGCGTTTTGGCTCTAGAACCGCGTCGTCATTAGCCGGTTGAGCCATAATACGACAAGTGAAGGGGTTCGGCGAACGTCGGGGTCACCAGTGCGTTTACTCGAAAAACGAGACCGCGTAAGTCAAGGTGACTAAACTCTTCTATAGGTGCCGCAGATTTCCCCCTGTCCATCAGACGGGAGGGGTGGGGACTGACGTCACCAGCAGTCCTTTACTCCCGATTGCTTACCCTAGAGCAGCAGAGCAAGTTAATTTTGAAATTGAAGTATTATGAATGCTCAAAAATCACAGCCCAATAACAATTAATAATGTACTGGGTCCAGCGCATAGGCGGTTGGGACTGCTCATGACGTAGGTGAAGGACAGTAATGGCCGAAGATCTGCGGCACCTATAGAAAGTTTAGTCACCTTGGCGTAAGAATAACAATGAAAAACCGTACAACTGATGTTTTTTATGTAAAAATGTGAAGGGACGCCACATTTCAATCCTTCAATCGGTTACCCCCGAATAGAAAACGCACAAAAATCTGAATTCAAGCTTTCTCTCTGCGCCCCCGCTCATTCTCCAACATTCTCTCGACTCAACCAACGCCGGTCGACAACTTAAGTACCAATCACCGTCGCTTGTCACATTCAACACCACGCCGCTCGATACATCAAGTTCCACCACAACTCCCAACAAGTCTCGCCGAACTCACCCGGCAGGAGGCCTTGGCTTTAGGACTTGTTCTAATTGAAGTTTACCGCGGGAGCGGCAGTGAAGAAGGCAAAGTAAACGCGAAAAGGAAAAAAGTGTATTTTTAGGAAAGGCAAAAAGGGAACGACAATAAAACAATTTTTAGAGGCAACCATATTATGTTCGATAATTAAAACTTCAACACTCCCTCTATTTAATTGTCGAAGGAAGGCGTAGCCAGGGATCCTGTAGAAATTACATTCAACGCCTTGAGAAGCTTTCAAAAACGAGGGCTGGGTAGCCCTTTTATTAGGATGTCGGCGAGTTGCTTCTCACCAGTGAAGTGATTAACTGCAAAGTCCCCGTCGGCTGCTTTTTATCGGACAAAGTGGTAGCTCACGTCAATGTGTTTGCTTTTGAAATGAAACTCGGGGTTTTTAATCAGACGAACAGCGCTTAAATTGTCCACATTTATTACTGGTTGCTGTATATCCGTCGTTAATTCCCGAAGTACCCTTGACAACCTAATGACCTGCTTTGCCGCTTCGCTAGACGATATGTACTCAGCTTCCATTGTTGACATGGCAATGCTTTTCTGCTTTTGACTGGTCCAAGTCAATAACCCGCCTGCGTACACGCAGAGTACGCCACTTCGCGACCGTCCAGACTTATCTGCTGCGTAGTCAGCGTCACAATACTAATTAGCTGTTTAGGCTTCTCTCTTTCGTAAGTATAAGACTGAAGTCTAACGTCCCTTTCAGATAGCGAAAGATCCTTTTAACCTTGTTCCACGAGTGTTCCGTAGGATTTTCCATATCTTGTGCCACGACTTATGTGGAAAATTATTGTGGAGTCGCCACAGGGGATTGTCACGGCATACGCAATGTCTGGTCTTGTACCAGACTGAAATGATTAAGACCTTTTGTAAAATAAGGCTTTATTTGACAAAATTATGCAATCAGGGTTTTAAATGGGTTTGTAAAGAAAGGTAAACGTAAACAGTAAACATGTGGGAATATTCAATTTCACATCATTCTTCCCTCCTGGTGAATCTTTCGTGACCAAGGTTTACTTGGTGTAGTCTGAAAGGTAAGACGGTGTCTTTCGTATCCGTGAACTTCTACGAAGAATTGGTGGAGAGAAATCATGTCGCGGAGTGGAAGGATTTGAGCTACGATCC
Organism: Corythucha ciliata; assembly: GCA_038030265.1. Lineage (NCBI taxonomy): Eukaryota > Metazoa > Arthropoda > Insecta > Hemiptera > Tingidae > Corythucha > Corythucha ciliata. The sequence continues at coordinate 32,549,136 of CM075943.1, forward strand.
GATTGAGAATTCAGGCCAATGTTTTTCGGTTCATCGGAATCAGCGTTGTCGTTTTCGGAGCGTGAATTATCGATATCTTTTTGCAATTCCATTGACGTTGTGAGAGGAGCTAGATCTCTAGTCGGTACAACCGTTACTCTTCCGTCGTGTAGTTCTACTTGGGCGTACTCTGAGTTTCCTTCAATAAGAGTAGCTTCTTCGACTATAGGATCGTTCTTTGAAGCCCTAACATGTTTCTTCAACAGAATCGGTCCCGGCGTTGATAACCAAGACGGCGTTGATGTGCCATTTCCCGTTCTTCTGGCGAATTTAAACATACGTTCGTGGGGTGTCTCGTTTGTTGCTGTGCACAGCAGGGAGCGAATAGAGTGAAGAGGCACACCCAGCACGTCTTCCCAGTGGGTTATTGGTAATCCAGCACTTTTCAAAGCTAGTTGAACAGATTTCCAGATGACCCCATTATAACGTTCTGCTTGTCCGTTTCCTCTTGGGTTATACGGCGTCGTTCTACTAGACCCTATTCCTTGAGAATTTAGATATGCCTTGAATTCGAACGACATGAATGAAGACCCTTGATCTGAGTGAATGTAGGAAGGTGTTCCAAACAGATGAATTACTGACTCCAGAGCTTTTATCAAAGTGGGAGTTGTCATGTCCGGGCAAGGAATTGCTAGAGGAAACCTTGAATATTCGTCAATTATTGTTAATATGTATTTATTTCGCGATTCGAGACTACGTCTTCGAGATTTGGTAGTGGATACGCATCCAACATGGTATACCGATTGATAGTTGTGGAATAATCAATTACCATACGACGTTTATGGTTTGAGTTCGACGTAACTAATACCTGGGCGCGCCACGGGGAGCTGCTTGGTTCGATTATATCTTCCTGCAGAAGTCGTTTTACTTCTTCCCTAATGAAAGTTAGGTCCAAAGGATTATACCTTCTTGATTTCACACTGATCGGCCGACATTCTGACGCCAAATGACCAAAAAGAGAAGCTGGCTGCACGTTTGCAACAGCCAGAGCACTGATATTTAAAGGGGACTTTGTTCCTCCGAAAGACATTTGAAGGCTTTCGTGATTCTGGAGAATGTCGTGTCCGATTAACACATCACAGCATAAATCCCGGAGGACATACAGGTAGACTTTGTGGACAAAGTGCCCGGGTAACTGTATTGTCACAGAACATTTGTTTTCGACGGATGTTTGAAAGGAAGTTGAAGCCATTAAGATTCGTTCTTGACAACGTAGAATTTTCAAATTCAAACTTCGAGCTAGTTGTTCACTCACAAAACTAATTGAACTACCAGTGTCGATAAGAGCATGTTACGGGGGTGGAAAAATTGGTCCGAGCCCCGATCCCTCGAGGGGAAAAATAAAAACTTTCGCCAGCCATTATTTTTTTGTATTTTAGTTTTTTTTGGGGGGGGGGGTGTGATTTTGGCTGTGCCAATAATCACGGAAGGAGAAAGAAGGAAGGGTGTGTGGTTCTGGCTGAGCCAAGGACCACGGAAGGAAAAAAAAATATGAAAGAGGGAGTTAGAGGAGTTTACTCGAACTCCGCCTCGTAGGCCGTAAGAAAATCGTCAGGATTGTACAGGTCGATGAAATCGGTGGTACTTTCACACGTGAGAAACTCGTCTTCAGACGTTGGAGTTGAGACTGACGAGTCGCTAGGGATTTGACCAGGCGCTGAAGGTTCAGCAGGCTGTGACGACGGTTGAGAAATGGCGACAGTTCGATATTCGCCGGGAAATGGGCTCGTCGGTCGAAGAAGTTTACGATTGTGATCGTATCGGACCAATACGGGTGTCGGGCAGCCACACGTAGAACGAGTTACCGTTTTACAATTCCGACAAATTTTCAAACGGGCGAGTTTAGGTCGAGCTGAAGGAAGAGAAGAAGGGACGGCAGCCGGGGGAGGAGTTTGAATCGGCCGAGAGGAAGATACGAGCGACGAGGGAGGCAGAAGGGTAACTTTCAATAGTTGAGCTGAGCCGCAACTGTTTACTGGTTCCCGAGAAGGAGAAGTTGTTCGAGAGGCCGAACAAGCTTCGGGGGTAGGAACCTCTGGTGGCTGAGCCAAACAGAGGGGTATCGTACACCGCTCGGGGAAGAGCGCTTGGAACGTACGAGCCGAAGAAGCGCTATAGCTCTTAGACCTGAGTGATCGTTCCGTGGTGAAAAGGAAGGAAAAACAATTAACCAGAAGAGTTTGGCTGCGCCAAAATACTCTACGGCAAAAGAAAGGAAGTAGCTTTCTTCAGAGAAGAGGGAGTGGATGAGCTAGCAACGACCGCTGAGACATGTTTTACCGAAGTTTTTAGAGCAACACGCGGACCCGATCGGCACACCTTGGCAAAATGCCCTAATTTGTTACACTTCGAGCACGTGACGTCCCGAGCTGGGCAACGATCCCTTGTGTGGAAATTGCGACCACAGAAGTAACATGATTTGACATGGATAGTTTTTGTAGAAGACTCTGAAGTTGATGCAACTACTGGATCGTTCTCAGAAATTTCTGAGAACGATGGATGGATTTGAAGGATTTTTGTCTATCAATAACGAATTAACGGAATGAATATTGTTGTACATCATTGAATGTTGTTGGGCCAGCTCCATTGCTCTAGCTTGATCGACTGCTTCAGTTAAACTTAATGTACTCGTCTCAAGGAGACGCTGTCTAATCTGATTCGACAACAACCCACTGATAAAGGCATCCCTCATGAAATCAGAGCAGTTTTGTTCAGCTGTCACTGCTTTGAATTTACACCTATTAGCAAGAATTTTTAGAGCTTCCACGTACCTTTCGATTGCTTCTCCGGGTTGCTGTCGTCTAGTTTGAAGCTCATGCCTCGCAAATACTTCATTAACTGGCTTGACGTATAGATTTTGTAGTACACTCATTGCGTCCGAGTAGGTTCCGGAATGTCTAATGTATTGGAACACCGTAGGTGATACAAGGTTGTGAAGTATTCTTAGCTTCTGTTCATCGTTCGTTTGGATTGACGCAATTAAGTTTAGAAAGGTGCGATGCCAGTGTTCCCATTCAATCGTCGCTGTCGGTGAACCCGGATCGAGATTTAGTTTGTCTGGTTGAAGGAGACGGTCCATGTCTCCTAGGTAGATGTTCCCAAAATAATTTCGTCAAATAAATTGAAATGATTAAGACCTTTTGTAAAATAAGGCTGATTTGACAAAATTATGCAATCAGGGTTTTAAATGGGTTTGTAAAGAAAGGTAAACGTAAACAGTAAACATGTGGGAATATTCAATTTCACATCACAGACACTAAGAAGATTAGGCTTCCGACAGCTTCACAATATGGGGTCCTTATACTCAAAGGTTTTTCTTCCTAATTTAAAATCCGACCATTCACTTCTGCCAGTGTTTTTAAAGTATTACAGTCTTTCATCCCGAATTTTTGTAAGAGCTTCTCGATGAATGATTTTTGATTGAGACTTATTTTTCCATCTCCATGACGATTAATAGTGATACTAACAATCAGGTGAAGACTCCTTAATTTGAAATTCCTTTTTCAAATTTTGAATGAAATTCTCGATGTCATCCGTTGACCTTCCGTTTCCGTTTTCCATTCCTCGGACAAATAAACACGGATCTGATGCTGATTTGAAAAAATTTTGGGGTTTCATAAATTGTTCGAACAATTATTATTCTCCCGTTCCAGCACCTTGGACTTTGTTTGAGTCCATAGAGGCTCCTCTTCAATTTCCATACTCGGCCGGAAGCGTCGTTATAACCTTCTGGCTGGTGCATGAAAACCTGTTCTTTGAGATAGCCCTAAAGGAATGTTTTGTATAGTGTCGGGCTCTCCTACCGGATTACGAGATAGGTAGTCCGCCACACTGTTCTCTTTAGACGAAAGGTGATGGCTGCGAAAGCGATATGGCGTCACAAATACGCTGGTATAATTGATAAAATACGCTAATTCACGGCCAAAATTGGCAAAAACGCTAATTGACAGGTAAAATTTAGCTGATTCACAAACGAAAAATTGCACAGCAGAAAATAATG
>CM075943.1:32553674-32592265 GCA_038030265.1 Corythucha ciliata
TTTACATACCCGGCATTCCTGATCTGGTGCTGGTAGATGGTGCTGGTAGATGGTGCTGGTAGATGGTGCTGGTAGATGGTGCTGGTAGATGGTGCTGGAAGATGATGCTGGTAGATGGTGCTGGTAGATGATGCTGGTAGATGGTGCTGGTAGATGGTGCTGGTAGATGGTGCTGGTAGATGGTGCTGTTAGATGGTGCTGGTAGATGGTGCTGGTAGATGGTGCTGGTAAATGGTGCTGGTAGATGGTGCTGGTAAATGGTGCTGGTAGATGGTGCTGGAAGATGATGCTGGTTGATGGTGCTGGTAGATGGTGCCGGTAGGTGGTATACCGTTCACCAGCACCATCTACCAGCAACATCTACTAGCACCGTCCACCAGCATCATCAACTAGCATCTACCAGCATCATCTGGTATCATGGTGCTAGTTGGTGGTCTTTTATCTACCATCCACCAGCTCCATCAGCCCTCACTATCTACCCGTACCATCTGGCAGCACCGTCCACTAGCATCTACCAGCATCGTCTGGTGTCATGGTGCTAGTGGATGGTGTAACACCGACAAGCACCATCCACCTGCAGATGATTCTGGTGGATAGTGCTGGTAGATGGTGCTGGTAGATGGTGCTGGTAGTTGGAGCTGGTAGATGGTGCTGGTAGATGGTGCTGGTAGATGGTGCTGGTAGATGGTGCTGGTAGATGGTGTTGGTAGATAGTGCTGGTAGATGGTGCTGGAAGATGGTGCTGGTAAGATGGTGCTGGTAGATGGTGCTGGTAGATGGTGCTGGTAGATGGTGCTGGTAGATGGTGCTTGAAGATGGTGCTTGAAGATGGTGCTGGTAGATGATGCTGGTAGATGATGCTGGTAGATGGTGCTGGTAGATGGTGCTGGAAGATGGTGCTGGTGGATGGTGCTGGTTGATGGTGTTGGTAGTGTTTCTTGAATGGGTCAAAAGTGCGCAATGTTGACTTTTGCTACGGCGAAACCAGTATAACTTGGAGAAGGGGGGTGGTGGTGAGCCTGGCAGCCCCGGACAATTTGCTTTTTTGGGTCACGAAACTTGTTTTTGATACGCCAACTACCCCCCCCCCCCCCCAAAGGGTTTGAATGGGCCAACCCTGCGATACTTTGTTTTTTAAAAGTGCCGGACCCTTGAAAATTGTTATTTTGAAATGAGCTAACCTCGCGATATTACTTTTGGTCAACAGGGCGACATTTGTTTTTAAGCGAAACCCATATGAGATTGCCATAGCCCGACAAGATTGGATTTGAACGGAGCTAACTCCGCGGAATTGCTTTTTGAATGGGACAGCCCTGCGAAATTTTGTTTTTGAAAGGGACCGGACCTTTGAAATTGCTCTTTAAACTGAACAAACACGATGGAAATGTCAGCTTTGGAGGGGAAAAAAGAGTGAAAAACCAATATTGGTTATTGAAACAATTCAATAACCAAACCCTTGAAATATGGCTCTGTTAGTGTCAAATCAGTGAACTATTCTGACTTCGAAAGTGTCTAACTAGCGGTGTGGAGAGCTTTTTAAGCAATGAACTTCACTGTAGTTGGGGCTATAGTGTAATTTGGAGTTTTGCTGGTGGTTTGGAGCTTTGGTGTGGCTGGGTCTTTACTGAGGATAGAAATTAGAGGTTGAATGTGGTTTGAAAAGCTTGACTGTGATTTGGAGTTTTGCTGAGCTTTGGGGGCTTTGCTGTGGCTGGGCCTTTTTGAGGTTACTCTGCTTGGAGCAACCACCAGTTAGTGCCGGCTTTGAGGGGGGGGGGGGCGAACCGGGCGACCGCCCGGGGGCGCGTCTGGCTAAATGAGGATGGGGAGGGGGAAGGTGGTCGAGAAAAAACGTGTTACCGGACGGTAATTATCTTACTCAAAATTATGAACGTCCTAAATCTTTTTTCTTTCTTTCTAAATCTTTATCCTTTTACTTCACTTACTGAATTCTCTCGCTCTCCTAGCGGCTTTATTTCAGACGACGGAAGGGCGCGGCCCTCCTCGCCCCTCAGCTCCTGTTTCTACTTCCTAAAATCTTGCTGACTTGACAAAACTTCTTTTCTAACTTTTCACTATGCGAGCCTATCAGATCCCTTATTATTTCTTTCATTTCCTTTTCATTATCCAATCACAAGCGACCTCCAAAATATAAATACGTCGCTCAGTCAAACTTTCGACACATTCTGCTGTCTGTCTTTGATGCGATCAGACGTTTTTTCTCTGCATTGACTCTACCGACTCTGGCCTTTTCTTGCGAAGTTGAGAAGCGATTCGTCCCAAAGTCTGCCGTCTGTTTCTCGAAGTGAAGGGATAAGACCTTGGCTAAAGGCCCCCCAACCGAGGGAGAACATTCGTTCGACGACTCCGTCCCAGCTTCTTCTCGTCGCTATTTTAAAACCCTTCTTTCTTCTACCCTTGCCGGAGTGCTTTCGAAACGGCTTTGTTTTTTTAATTTTTTTCTTTCCTCTCCTCGGGAAGCCAGCTCGCTCCTATTGAAAGATAGTCGAGCATCCGAGCTTTTACCTTCTTCACTGGTTTTTTTCAAGACCTGAGTGGTGAAGAACGGTAGCGTTCGAGCATATTTTGAAGACCCTCTTCACTGGTTTTTTTCAAAACCCAAGTCGTGAAGAGCGGTGTACCTCCTCCTTCGATTGGCTCAGCCAACGAGGCCTCCTTCTCCTTCAATACCTGTTCTGCCCAGCGTTCAGGTATCCTCCTGTCGACGTCTCGATAAGGGGTACTGGCCAAGCCAGCCCTCGGAAGAACGTTTGTTTCGCGACCTTAAGACAGTCCGTCTGGGCCGCACGTTTTCCTTCCCCCCAAAGCGTCGTTCTCTTCTCACTCCTTCTCCAGGAGACGACTGCTTCTTCTTCCTTTCTTTTACCGTAGAGTATTTTGGCGCAGCCAAACTCTTCTGGTTTATTGTTTTTCCTTCTTTTTCACCACGGAACGATCACGCAGGTCTAAGCGCTATAGCGCTTCTTCGGCTCGTACGTTCCAAGCGCTCTTCCCCGAGCGGTGTACGATACCCCTCTGTTTGGCTCAGCCACCAGAGGTTCCTACCCCCGAAGCTTGTTCGGCCTCTCGAACAACTTCTCCTTCTCGGGAACCAGTAAACAGTTGCGGCTCAGCCCAACTATTGAAAGTTACCCTTCTGCCTCCCTCGTCGCTCGTATCTTCCTCTCGGCCGATTCAAACTCCTCCCCCGGCTGCCGTCCCTTCTTCTCTTCCTTCAGCTCGACCTAAACTCGCCCGTTTGAAAATTTGTCGGAATTGTAAAACGGTAACTCGTTCTACGTGTGGCTGCCCGACGCCCGTATTGGTCCGATACGATCACAATCGTAAACTTCTTCCACCGACGAGCCCATTTCCCGGCGAATATCGAACTGTCGCCATTTCTCTACCGTCGTCACAGCCTGCTGAACCTTCGGCGCCTGGTCAAATCCCTAGCGACTCGTCAGTCTCAACTCCAACGTCTGAAGACGAGTTTCTCACGTGTGAAAGTATACCACCGATTTCATCGACCTGTACAATCCTGACGATTTTCTTACGGCCTACGAGGCGGAGTTCGAGTAAACTCCTCTAACTCCCATCTTTCATCTTTTTTTTCCTTCCGTGGTCCTTGGCTCAGCCAGAACCACACACCCTTCCTTCTTTCTCCTTCCGTGATTATTGGCACAGCCAAAATCACACCCCCCCCCCCAAAAAAACTAAAGTACAAAAAAAAAATGGCTGGCGAAAGTTTTTATTTTTCCCCTCGAGGGATCGGGGTTCGGACCAATTTTTCCACCCCCGTAACAAACGATCTAAGAACCGCAAGTTCTTCTCTAGTTCAAAACTATAAAAAAGCCGAAAATGATATTTTTAAAAAATTCTACCCGTGAATTACAGAGCTTTTCCACTATACTTTATCCGCGAATCGGTGATTTTCCTCAATTTCGGGCCTGAAGTAGCGTTTTTATCCCATGCTACCAATTTGTCTCATTTTTTGCCATGAATTGAAGTTTTCCTCAAGTTTTGCAGCAAATTAGCGATTTTAGTTTATTATTCATTCTGAATAATATACAGTCCGCGCGCCGAAAGAATGCCCCTGAGAAAAGAATTGTGACATTTGTATTACAGTCTCGAAAACATTTGGCTGTTCGGCTATGGACAGGGTTCCTCTTACCCCTCTGCAGGCTGGTGGTCTGTCTCCTTGCTCAGTGGGCGCTCATCATTTTTAGCTGGGGGTGGGGGGGGGGCGCTGGAGGAACTTGCGAAGACGATTTGTCATCGTCTTTGTTTCCGCCAGTTATCGGGGGTCCACCAGGGCACGTGGCTCTTGGGTGGTTTCCTAGATGGGATAGAATATCAAGCGGCGTTGCGGTGACGATATCCTGGACATTTTCTGCAAGCCGATCCAGGTTACGTGGGTTTTGAGGCTCAGCTCCTTCGTTACCGATGGAGCTGAGCTTGAGTTCGAGCAAACGGGAAAAAAATTTCCCAGTTTGCTCTTTTAGTTTGGTAACGGGGTGGGTTCAAAGGCGGACAAAAGACAGAAGGGCCAGGAGGGATAAGGTTTATTAGGATTGGAGCGTGGAAACGTGACGACAAATGAGGGAGGATTGTCCAGGATGCATCAAAGGCGGACCTAAAGAGAGTGACGTCCACGTGGGACGTCGCTTTTTATGGGATGAAAAGGTGGGCGTGGTCCCCTCGTTCAAGACTAAAAGGTGATGACGAATAATGAGCGCGATGAGATCCTCAACCCCGCTCGTCCGCGTCAGTTCCACCCAATATAGGTGACTACACATTTGCGTCAAGGGAAATTAGGATGTCAGAAGTTGGTCCCTCCGTAAGGAGGTGGTCCAACTGCTGAAGGTAAGGATCTATAGGATCTTTATATGATTGACAGTAGAGAGATACTAGGATATGAGAGGATGGTTGTGGGAATTGACGCTTATGGAAGGTCATGTGAGATGAGCAGTGACGAACGAGCTTGACGGGTGAGAGGGATGGATTGAACAGGAAGATCGACGGCCAAGCCTGTTCATTGGGGGGAGTTCCGGACATCGGGGCCACCCCTGTCCGACACAGGGCGAGGGGGCTGTGACAAGTCGTTCACTCATCGCCTCGCCTACTAGGTGTCGCGGGCGGCCACTTTTTTGGGTTTTCTACTTTTCCAGTTTACCCGCTGGAATGCTCATGAGTAGATTTATCAATCAAAACCGTTGGTTATCGTTGAGAATCGTGAATTTTTAAAATCCATTTTCTTCAGCTTCCTTTTTGTTCCTTGTTTCTTCCGCCTGTTCTTCGTTTGAAATTTCTTGCTTGTAACTGTAAGTGGTCGCGTTCATTTATTTTAATTCAAAAGCTGACGTATAACACGAAACATATTCTTTTCAGGCAATATGGCTCATAGCATAGATGTTTTGTTAGAGGGTGTCTGAGCACATCTGCGGATCTGCAAGATTTACACCTCGCTTCAGCAGATCTGCAGATTTACACCCCAAAACTGTAGATTAACACCTAAAGTTCCGTAATTCAACGAAAATGAGACTACAATTGAAAAAGAAAGTTTAAATGGACCAATAATAAGCACAAAATTACCGATCGTATTTTAATAAGACTATAATTAAGCGCCACACTCGAACAATCACTTTTACTTAATTCGTTCAGACTTCAATGAGGAAGTAACACATTTTCCAAAATCATGCCATCTTGATAGCTTGGTTACCAAAACTCATGATGACACGATCCGTTCAAATAAAATCAGGCCCTAGATTTTTTTATTAATTTTTAAAACTATTGGGTTGTGGGACCCATTTGAAATAGGCTAGATAGACTGATGACGCAATAACAGCCTTCGCATAACCTTCACAATGGCTTCCCACAAATCAAACAATAGAACTTTAGAGAAAGGGATGGACAAGAAGGGGCAACACATGATTACAGCCATGATGCGGAGGGTTGGGAGAGGTCACGACCCCTTAGTTACGTCACGAGTCACAGACCGGCCGTTTAAGGTAACAAACAAAATTGGCAAGTTTTATTATTTCGCTATAAATCGAAATCAATCATTTACGCACTAATATTCAATTCCTGGTCATATTTAGTCATTTTCTTCAGAAAAAAAATGTCTCCAGCGATTTTTATTTTTTATGTTACTTCCTCATTTCAAAAAAACGCTTATTCGCCGTTGAATTTGAGAAAAATTCTATTCGGTGGGAAGTGCCTGTTGTATTGACAAGGAGGAGTCAAAATGGAGGTGAATCATCCCAAATTGTTGGATTAGCTCCAGTATGCATTTTAAGGCTGAATAATTAACGCTAAGTGGCCGATCTGCAGGCTTTTGTGAATCTGCAGATCTGCAGGCTAGGGGGGTAAGAGCTTGTTGCATTGACAAGGAGGGGTCAAAATTGAGGTTAATTATCTTAACCTCACTTGTTGGATTAGCTCTATTATGCATTTTGAGGCCTAATAATTAACGCTAAGTGGCCGATCTGCAGGCTTTTATGAATCTGCAGGTCCGCACGCTACGGCGGGAAGTGCCTGTTGTATTTACAAGGAAGCGTCAAAATTGAAGAATATTTTTGTAAATGGTATGGTTGGCTGTTGCATGTAACTGAAGTCTGAACGAATGAAGTAAAAGTGATTGTTCGAGTGTCGCTTAATTATAGTCTTCTTAAAATACGATCGGTAATGTTGTGCCTATTATTGGTCTACTTTAACTTTCTTTTTCAATTGTAGTCTCATGTTCATTGAATTACGGAATTGTAGGTGTTAATCTGCAGATTTGGGGTGTTAATCTGCAGATCTGCAGATGCGAGGTGTTAATCTTGCAGATCTGCAGATCCGCGTTATAGACAGACCCGGTGAGATGGGATGGAATGCCATTACTATTTTTCGCCACGGATGAGAGGTAAGTGCTGCATATAAATATGATCTCGTGAACAATTTGGTACTTGGTACTTAATTTCTTTGTTCATCTATTTGTTGGGGATCTTGTGGGAATGCCAATCATTTCTCTGGAAATCAGTGATACAACTAGAAGTATATGCGATCATGTTTCGTGAGGTAGTCTTTCACGATTTTTACTTGAAAGCTTTCACGGTACTACCAGGGGCATTTGTAAAGAAATCGTGCCTTCGTTTTGTTTTAGGCTAAATTACGCTAAAACCTTGTCGGTAAATCAAAGTACTGTGCTATGATGCTGTGTGGATGTAAACTAGTTCTTTCTATTTTCTCCGTTTCTCACCTATTACTCAGTGTACTTCGAAAGTGATAAATAAACGTACTTTTCAGAAAACGACAAACTATGTTGTTTGATTTTACCCAATCAAGGAAAATAAGGAATCCGTAATCAAAATGCCACGGTAATTGAAGAGGGGTGGAAGAGGGGAAAGGGGAGACCTGTGGACTGTGCGGTGTGGGGAGGGGTCATTTTAGTTATCGCCTTAGCGCCCCGAAGCGCTGTTGGCCAACCCCTCTTGTCACTTTACCCTGCCTTTTGGCTGGCTCTCTTATAGTTATTTGATTCTCTGTGATCGGGGCCAACTTTTTTTTATGTAGGTATAGGTTACACAAGGGTTACCTTATCACGATTTGCATAGGATTGCATGGGATTGCATGGGATGAGGGGTAGATAACAGTCCATCTAAATATAACCTCTTTGGCCCCGATGTCAGCCTCCCCATTGGGGGCAGCTCTGACAATGGCGTGAACGCCACTGCGGAGCGATTCTTGAACGAGGGCTACCTCGACACCACGGTCTAGGGACAAGATGACACCCACACTCTGATGGGGCACACAGATGGCACTCTGTGAGTGCCACCTGCGAGCGATCCAAATTGAATTGGAGCACCTTCATACTGAGGCATATAGTTTGTCCGGCCGGCCTCCCGGGGTTTGTTGGGCGCTTAACGCGCGCACAAGCGGCGCATTTTGGTGGGAGCGACTTTTTGGGACAGGCCTTTTGTGGCCATGCCCCTCCTCGGCGCATATAATACTGCACGTCTCGCTGGTTGGTTGTCGAGAGGGACTCAATTAGTTCAGAGGGACAAACTCCCTAACGAAAATTCTCAAAGGCGCACCCGGCGCAATGCCCACCTTCTGTTTTGGGTTGCCCCCGCACAGTGCTGCTGTAAAGGTTTTGAAAGCTGCAACCATCCATAAAGCGATTGAGAAATTGTCCACGAATTTCCAAAAAAAAAGAATCAGTAAACTAAGTAGAATTGGGGGTAAGTGGAATAATCGTTATCTATTTCAATTGACATGGTTTAGAACGCTGAGTAAGGAGCTCATGCACCTATCGTGAGCCCGTGACAACAAAACTCAAAATGGAGCCGACGCGTATCATGTAAAATGGTTGTGGGGTTGTCATAACATACTACTTTTGCTTCATCTCAGCATCCAACTCCATTTTAAGTCAATTCTAATCCTCCCACGGTGTTCATTCTTGGGGGGGTTTTCCCTGAATTTTTGTCAAGTTGCTCTTAATCTGAATGATCAATTTTCTTGGGGCTCTCATTTACTATGAGATCAAAAATGTCAATGTTACACTTGCCCCATTTCTAATCAACCGTGGGGGGAAGTGGAAACACGAGGCGTGGGGTAAGTGAAATCCACTGTGATCCACTTTCATTCGTAGGTAACAGGTCTGCAAATATGTACGTTGACCAAATTACTTAAGTGGAGACATGTTTGGAGACGAAATTCGCCGGAAGAATTTACTTCTTGCTGCTACAAGATAATCCTTATTATAACAGTACCCTTATTTCGAGGATAAAACAAAGAGAAGTCTTCTCAAAACAATTTTATCCGCTCTTTTTCCCCCCATGCCCCGCTATAGTCAGTGCATTATAGAAGGAAATCTTGCCTTGTGTTAAGTTTAGCGGGGCAAATTTCTTAATATTTTTTTATACTTAAGAATTCTAGTCTGAAAATTCGGGAAAGCGATCAGCAACTGGTAAAAATTTGGAAGGAATCCATGAAGAATTCCGACTGGGAGGTAGATTGGAAGTTTAACTAAATAACTTTTATGTTCCGCCTACCCCGGTTTACCTCATTGAAAATTTAGATTTCATAAGTGTAAGTACAGATAGGGGGGGGGGGGGTTGGATATTGAGCTTAGGGCTAAGCCCCCTGAACATTGTAGCCTAACTCTGTCCCTGTGAAATTCTCTTTTTGAAAAAAGAAAAGCTCGTAAACTCGGGATTTTGATTAAGCCCATGGGCGCTCTGGGGTGCAATGATGGTGGATAATGAGTTTCACACCTGAGTTATTATTTTTAGGGATGTAGGCGTTAATAGTTTGTCCATTCAATTTGTATAGGGAATGGGGCGATTTTGAACATTCAAGGCCGTACGCACTGTACATCTTACAGGTGCTCCAGAGGACCAAAAATGTGAAAAACTGGATGCACCACGTTTGCATTTCACCCGCCCCCTCCCCCCACCCCATCCCGCTTCTACAAAACCACTAGTAGCGTCCCCCAATAGTCACGGTGTTTCCATTCTATGCATATAAATGTTATGAACGTGGAATGCCGGTTCTGAGTGAACCTTTGCCTTAAACACACCGAGAAAAATAATACGTGCGAAGAATAAGCTTGGAAAAACTTTTCGAGGCTGATGAAAATTGCTTGTCAACGTGTTCTGAATGCAACACACATGAGACCCCCCCCCCTCTCCTACCTTATCTTTCTCAAAAGCAATGCTGAACTTATCACTCTATCTGGTCTAGTGTGGTGGTCGTTCAAGTGAGTGTGTGCGACGGGGGTGGGGGGGGGGGGAGGTTTGAGAGGATTTAGACTGAACTTTTAATTAAAATTGTTAGGGGAGGGGCTCTATAGTGTCGGTGTGTACTTCACGTACTATAGTTCGCTAAAATCGTAATGAAAATTATTTAGCACAGGCCGGTGAAGCTGTATAATGTGAGTGGGTGGGGGGTAATTGCGAACGAGGGTCTCGTGAAGGACAGTTGCCGGATGTGCGTGTGTGTGTGTGTGAGTGGGGGGGGGGGAGGGGAGAGAGGTGAATTTGAATTCCGGAGCCGCGATGTTTGGAATCATTGTGTCCGCTTTGCAATTATCACGCGCTGGGAAAGTTTCAAAAACGAAATGGCCGTCCTCACATCATTCTGGAACCATCCCGACCCCTCTACATTATAATTGCGCTGTCATGTAAAATACATCCTACGATAAGGAATTTCTCATAATCTACGTCCAACCGGTACGCCGAATGAGCGTGTCTCCTAACGAAATTTTTCAATCCCCCCCCCCTCCTTTACCTACAACTCTTTAGAAATAAAAATTCAAAATCGACAAAGCATCGTATGACCAATCTATGAAGGCCCGTTGACAAAATCTATGTTTCGTTGTGTGGCGTCTATAAAACCTATCAAAATTCTTTATTTTTCAAGGGAATACAATTTGTTTGGTTTGCATAGAATAGACTCCACACAACGCAAACACGGAGCTTGTGAACGTTAGCGTTTTCCAATTGCCATTATTGTACATTGCTACATAAATGTTTTAATTCAGAGAAGACGTGTAGAAATTTACTACTCAGGAGCAGAATTATATGAAAATGCGAAATGCTATGAAACTCGACAAATTATTATTCCTCCACTGCCTACGTCGCGCCGCACCAAACGCTGAATTTTATAATCCTGAGAGCTTTTATTTTTTACAGTCGTAAAAAATACTTGGAGTCATGATAAGGGAAAAAGGGTAGCCGGGTAGGTGTTGTAAACGAAATGGGAGGGGGAGGGGGGCTATCTACAAATCATGTATAAATGTTGATGGAAATTTATTACTAACGGCCCTGGCTAGAATCTGTCGCTTTTCCAGACGATTTATATGCTACTGTTATAGCGATTCTCTGGAGCGAAATTTCTTGGAAGGGAAATGGGGGAATTATAATAGCCCCGAGAATTGTTTAAACACTCGCGACTTTGTTGGAATGAAACTGCGGGACGGGACATTAAACAAAACAAAAGAAGGTATTGCTCCGTTAATGGAACGTCAGAGTTTTAGATTTTTCAAGCGAAATTTAAATTCCGAAGAAGGATGAGTTTGCCGTATAAAAGAACTAAAAGATAGGCGTTAAAGTCATTCTTCCGAGCGTTTTCAATAAACCTGGTAAGGAAATGACACTTTTGAACGCGTCTGCGAGAGGAGAGGGAGGGGGAAAAAAAATCCGGAAAATGGGTTGCCGGCTTGGGTGGGTGGGGGGAGGCATATTATAGAGCATGGGTGGAACACATTAAGAATTTAAAAAAAAAAAAACGACCCTTACCTACAATGAAAAGCGATTCTACGACAACGTCGCTGACCATCGACGGTTTTTCAAGGCTCGTGAAACTTGCGTTGTATGGAACGACGATGGCGACGTAAAAAGTGGCTATGAGTATGAGCCAGTCCCAGCAGGTTTTAAAAACGCCGTAGTGAGAAAGTATGAGGCGAGATTTTTTCAAAGCGGCAGTTTTGTACTCGGGTAGCGTCTGAAATTTTTTTGTGAAAAAAAAAACACAGAAATTAGAGGGTGTGGGTGGAAGGGTAGAATGAGGTCCGAAAAATATCATTTCAAGGGGGGTATTCAAGCCATAAGTTAGGTGATTATAAAGCTAAAAGGGGGAAGGAGATTAATAGCCCTGTCCCGGTAAAACAATGAAGGAATGCAAATGAAGTGGATTCAATCTTTCAAAGATGATTTCTAATGAAAGAAGTAAACTGGGAGTTTCATCTCACTACTCACTGTCACGATAGATGGACGTCTTTGCGAGCTTAATTTTTAACCTTTTCAGCCAATATTATATAATTTATAGCGAGGAATTCATAATGCTACCAACTGAATAAATTATTCCATTTGTATAACGTTAACGCCAAGATTAATTGGAGGGGGCCATTCCCTCAGACAGTTGTCCTGATTTCTACATGGCAACGAATATTAAGTAAAAGCGTTCTAAACAAAGAGCAATGGTGAGTGGGCTTCGGTGATGTTCCTTTACGGGTGAATAATGGATGTTTACATTTAAAGCGTAAGTAATGTAAATATCAAGAGTTCAAACCTAATTGGCAAATTCCCTCTCAATTCAGAGTACGCGGTAAAAGTATGTAAATTATGATATAACGACTAGTTTCTGTAGCGATCGGTAAATGTTTGAGGTTATACTGCCCCGACCGCGATTTAACTTCTTTCGACGATTTTCATTCCATCCGAGACCAGACGAATAGAGCTGAATATTCGATTCAGACCACGATTCTGATTCGATTTGAACATTTTACGCACGGGAATAATCCGCGCCGTGTGCCTAGCCTAGATGACAAATGACAATGAGTGTCTCCAAGGGCGTCCCTTATTGGGGACATTGTAACCATTTCTGCCAAAACCACCAAGAGCTTAAGTGGGCCATTTTTAGGGTCATTTTCCCCCGTCCAGCACAGACGTCTCTACAAGGGATCGTCGGCACCCTTTTCGTTGGTTCTGGATGATTTTTTTTGACTCGACTAAACAGCCAATCGAGGTCCGTGAGCACTGTACTTGGAGAAATCATACGGGCAAGTCCACGTCTGAAATTGAGAAAAATCTCTAATACCCTGTTTCTGTAGGTCCTTGAAAAGGCTAAAACTGAAAGAAAAAACCCTCAATTGACGCCAATTGAAACCAATTCGTGGTATCAGAAGGAAACTTCAGGGAAAAGAGCGCTAATTCTCAGCTAAAATTCGAAAATAATAAAGTCGCGTTTTCTGGAGGCAACTTCAGAAACAGCGTTAATTCACCAAAAACATTGGAAAAATGTGCTAATTGAGAAAAATCGCTCATTCGCAGCTAAAATTGTTGACGTTGCTGGAATTTTCGGATTCTAGACAATTTCTAGTTATACAAAGTCACAACCCGAAAATGCGACTCTTCTGTACGAACTCTAGGCAAACAACGTGACGTATCCTCCCACTGTGCTAATTACAATATAAAGAACTAGAACAACAAAGATTGTTATTTACAGGTTTTATAGGGTGTCTACCACGAATCCAATTTAAAATTTCCGGGTTTTCCCTGGCAAAAATTGATCGAATTTCCGAACAGTGTGCTGAAGACTTGGAGGATGGATTCCAGTAAAGAAGGAATCCAGTGGGATAAGATCAGTTAGTTACGATAAGAGCGCAGAAGCACAACATTCCGGTGTGTTGGTTAACAAGCGAGGCTAATGGAAACTTGAGCTGGCTTAGTACGTAGTACCTGCAGAAAAGCCTCAATTCATCAAGCTGGGAGAACATTTCTGTTGATGTTTCCCAGCGGAATTGCCCCTTAAGACAAGGATAGGAACAATAGAGGAAGTAATAATGTATAATATAACGTGAACTAATATCTTTAATAGTTCAAAAATTAAAAGAAAACAAGAAATGCAAAATAAATAGTAAAAGGTAAAAGAATGACTTGTGAATAAGATACTTGGAAGTTGGAAGATTTTGGCGAACCGGAAACCACAAATCGAACTATCACAAAATCAAACATTTTTCAATGCGTTGATTTTTTCGTCAAATTTCAACGCTTCCTGCCACGCATCCTGTAAAATTTTGTCTCTTTTACGCACTAGCTCTTCGACTTCCTTAGAGACTTTTCGTTTGGCCGGCGCTTGCTTCTTCTCCTTAGTGCGCTCCTCCATAGGCCTGCTTGTGTTTAGCGCGAGCGTTGCGAGCAGCATTTATCATACCTTTGCTGACATTTATCTTTTCAACCCCTCCAGCTCTACTGCATCCTGGACCATTCGAATGGCTACCAGACTGGCTTCTTTCTGATTGATAATCATGCACTCTTTATTGAGTGAAAAATATTCTCTCTAGTGCAGCATTGCTGTGTTATTGAATCAATATCATTTTTATAAAGTCTAACAGGTCGGTTTTGTAGAGGAGCGAAGTAGGCGCAGACTCCACCACGTTCATCCACTGAAAATCAAGACGTGGCTTTCTCCCATCAGAGCAGTAGTGACAGAGTCCAGCCTTAAAATTGCTAAGTAGGCCGTCTTGATGAGGTCTGCCTTGAAACCTGAGAAAAGAATTGTGACATTTGTATTACAGTCTCGAAAACATTTGGCTGTTCGGCTGTTCCTCTTACCCCTCTGCAGGCTGGTGGTTTGTCTCCTTGCTCAGTGGGCGCTCATCATTTTTAGCTGGGGGTGGGGGGGGGCGCTGGAGGAACTTGCGAAGACGATTTGTCATCGTCTTTGTTTCCGCCAGTTCGGGGGTCTACCAGGGCACGTGGCTCTTGGGTGGTTTCCTAGATGGGATAGAATATCAAGCGGCGTTGCGGTGACGATATCCTGGACATTTTCTGCAAACCGATCCAGGTTACGTGGGTTTTGAGGCTCAGCTCCTTCGTTACCGATGGAGCTGAGCTTGAGTTCGAGCAAACGGGAAAAAAATTTCCCAGTTTGCTCTTTTAGTTTGATAACGGGGTGGGTTCAAAGGCGGACAAACGACAGAAGGGCCAGGAGGGATAAGGTTTATAAGGATTGGAGCGTGGAAACGTGACGACAAATGAGGGAGGATTGTCCAGGATGCATCAAAAGCGGACCTAAAGAGAGTGACGTCCACGTGGGACGTCGCTTTTTATGGGATGAAAAGGTGGGCGTGGTCCCCTCGTTCAAGACTAAAAGGTGATGACGAATAATGAGCGCGGTGAGATCCTCAACCCCGCTCGTCCGCGTCAGTTCCACCCAATATAGGTGACTACACATTTGCGTCAAGGGAAATTAGGATGTCAGAAGTTGGTTCCTCCGTAAGGAGGCGGTCCAACTGCTGAAGGTAAGGATCTATAGGATCTTTATATTGAATTGACAGTAGAGAGATACTAGGATATGAGAGGATGGTTGTGGGAATTGACGCTTATGGAAGGTCATGTGAGATGAGCAGTGACGAACGAGCTTGACGGGTGAGAGGGATGGATTGAACAGGAAGATCGACGGCCAAGCCTGTTCATTGGGGGGAGTTCCGGACATCGGGGCCCTGTCCGACACAGGGCGAGGGGGCTGTGACAAGTCGTTCACTCATCGCCTCGCCTACCAGTGTTTCAAAATGAGTTCTGTCTTAACAATGTTTCATTAAACGACCCAAATAAAACTGATTTATTTTAAACAATAATTGAATCATGTGGATCTAGCATCAGCTAGATCCCTATACATTTCCCCTCCTTCAATAGTGGCGAAGAAGGGGGGGGTAATTAAGACTTCGGAATATTCGACCACTTCTTGTATGTCCGGTGGTGTCCTCTGGTTCGTTATTGACGAACGGCTCGTTGACTTCCACCGGCTCCATTTCTGCTTCTGCTTCCACTTCTTCCCACCACGGCAAACGAATATAGGAGGAAGAGGATCATCAAGTGTCCCAGCTGACATCCCTAAATTTAGCGGTCGTTGTGATGGTTCGAAATTCGTCGTGTTTGACTTCGTGTTGCCGCGGAAAATAAGACAAGGGTCACAATCGTCATCAAATTTTTGGGATCGATGAGGAACTTCGATGGATTTTTGTTTCTTGATGTCATCACATCTTTTCGGTCGCAAATAATTCGTTGGTATCAAGTTGACACGGTTCCTGGTCACTATTCCGGTTTCGGTTCCGACCTGATAACGCCGCGGTGCTTCCGTACTTTTTGTCCGTACTGTACCAAATCTTTTCATATCCGTTATGAAAACGTGTTCCCCTTCTTTTAAATCTCTTAAGGGGCGAGCTGCGTGTCTCTTATCAAACCTCCGTTTCTGAACCTGCTTGGCTTTTTCATCAATATCTCTGAATTTATTTAAATATGGCCACCTACACTGAGAAAAAATAGTAGTAAAAAACACTGAAAATTGGGTGTTTTTCACCGACCTAAACGGTGCTGGGGGCACCAACTTTTTCCCGTGGTGAATTTCACCGAAGGCAAACGGTCAAGTGCGAACAGTGAATTTTACCGTACGTGGTAGTGAAATGAACTTCGAAATGAGTGTTAGAAATGACTGTCCTTTCGATGGAATCTACTGAAGCGAATCGGTAAAATTTATTTTTTGTGCAGTAAATTCCACTATTTTCAGTGACGTCATAATGCTAGTTTTTACTGTTCTTACAGTTATTTTTTACCTTTCGAGCAGTATTTTTCACTGATTTAGTGATTTCAAGGTTGTCATGACAGTATTATTCACTGTTGTCTAGGCCTTCATAACGGTAATTTTCACTGTTTCCTCAGTTCTTTTTACCCTTCCTTTTACTTTGCAAACAGTTCTATTCACTGTTTTCAGAGCTCCTGAAACGGCGATTTTCACTGTTCTCTCAGGTCTTTTTACCTTTTTTGTTTACCTTTTCCAAGTGCATTATTCACTGTTTTTAAGCCCATCGTAACGGTAATTTTCACTGTTCTCTCAATTCTCAGCTCTTTTCACCTGTCGCTTTGCCATTCCAGCGTTATTATGCACTCGTCCTTCATTTATTTACACAATTTTCATGAATTTTAGAATAGTTATGTTCACCTTCATCTCAGTTATCTTGTAGCAACGCTGAACCTCCGATGGTGGGAGGGGTACGTCTCATTATTTTTCACCTTGCAGATAGCGATAAACCAGAAAAACCATCGTAGATGCGTGTTACACTTATTAGCGTTTTAGTATTGAGCTTACGATGGGCTTTCTGGAAGAGGTTAAAGACGAAGAAGTACTATAGTCCTACAGGTGCAGCGCGGAGCATAACTGGAAGAAAAGTGAACATAACTGATCTAAAGGACCTGAAAAATGAAAACAAATGAAAAATATTGCTAGAAAGGTGTATTCAAACGTGAACACAGTGATGAAGAAGTAAATGCTCACCATAGACATGGGGTTATAAGACAGGCTTATAGTACAAGGTCATGAACCATTTAGTCACTATTCTTTATGTTCTATTAAAGTCATGTATTTATGTTCCATTAACGAATATTCACAAAGCATGATTATTTATAACATTATTGAGAAAATAACGCACTTTGAAATTGATGCACCGATTAACTGTGAACGCACACCCAGCACTCCGAAACGGCTCACTCTTGAACAGGATACCGAACTAATCCCTTATTTCCATTTCTTTCTAAACTGAAAAACACAACGCAAGCATTTTGGGTGGTGGGAGATATGTTTAGGACCTTTTCAGACGTTAAATCAACTTGTTTGCACAGTGAAATTTATTGTTTTGACATTAAATTCACTGTTCTTAACAAGAAAAGTGAGATCAACTCAGTATATCCAGTGTTTTCGACTCTTTGGAAGTGAGTAATACCTTTTACGGTTTTACTTATGCTTAGGTTTATTTCACTGTTCACCGTTACCGTTCGTCAGTAATATATCGTCAAATACACCGAGCACTACGCGGTGATAGATACCGCTGTAACAGTAGATATTACAATAAAACAGAGTTTTTTACTGATTATGTTGGTTACCGCTTACGACAGGTGTTTTTCACCTTTTTAATAAGTATAAATTACTAAAAAAATTTATGAAACTCACTGTCTTCTCAGTTATTTAAACTGTTTTGTAATTTACTGATCAAAAATCGTAAACGGTTAAGTCCCATTTTTCTCAGTGTAGGCTTGAGAGACGACGGATCTATCGGTAGAACCCCACGAAGTTTTCGCCCCATTAAAAGTTCAGAAGGCGAATATGAACCTATCTGCGGTGTGGATCGGTAGGCCAGAAGTGCAAGTTGTAAATCCTGTGATTTTTCAATTAAATTTTTTGCTATCCGGACCATCCAGCAAATCCATTTCCTTGATAGTGTTTTGGACTTCCGGGAATGATTTTAAACCCAAGTTCTCTACTGAATTGTCTCATTTGAAAAGAATTTAAATTCGATCCTGCATCGCAACGAATTGATTCAGGGACGCCAAAATGTGCAAAAAGTTTTTTTAAGTACTCAATTATTTCAGAAGACTGCAAACTGCGAGGAAAAGGGCAAACATCTATGTACCTGGAGAAAAAATCACCTACGACCAAATGCCACTCCCCTTTTGCTTTGAAGAAGTCCATGGCAATGCGCTCCCAATGCCTACTAGGTTGAGCTGACGGTATCAACGGCTCTGGACGTTGATTACGATGAGATACACAGTTTTGGCATGTTGCAACTTTCTCACGAATATACTGCGAAATTGATGGCCACCAAACGCGTTGTTTGGCACGTTCTATGCATTTATTTTCACCCCCATGAGCGGCGTGTAATCTGTCAAACATCACGGCACGTAGCTTGTATGGGATCACTAAGCGATTTTTATACTGGATTATGTCGTCCTTTACCCATAGGTCATTTTTAAACTTCCAAAATTGAACTACCCTTGTGTCACGGACCGTTGGCCACCCTTCCGTAATAAATTTCCTCAGAATATCAAACAAGGGGTCCGCGAATTAAGCCTCCAATACCTCTTTGAACCGAACGTCGCTAACGTTGGCTGAAAAGACTTGATCAACAAACAGTTCTGTCATCTGGTCTTCAAGAATGTCGGTATTTTTAAAGGAAGAAGAAGAAGCTGGAGATCTTGATAGAGTGTCAGGAGTATAAAATTCCTTCCCCGAAACGTGTTCAACTTAACAAACGCATTCTAAACCGTTGAATTCGAGCACTTAAATCAATAAGGGGTTTCTTTCCGAGCAGGGTGACTAAAGGTTTGTTATCTGTTCGTAAAATAAATGTAGTGCCTATTAAAAGGTCTTCGAACTTTTCGCACGCCCAAGTCAAAGCCAAGGCTTCTCTTTCCAAGTTGGAATAGCGTTTCTCTGTCTCAGTTAAGCCCCGGGACGCGAACTGTACTGGCTGCCAGCCGCCTGGGCGAGTTTCTTGCTCCAAGACAGCCCCCAATCCCTGCAAACTTGAATCGGCGGAAACTCTTATAGGTCTAGTGGGATTGTAAAAAACTAAAACTGGCTCGCTGGACAACATGCTAATTATCCTGGCGAAAGCTTCTTGTTGACTTTTATCCCAGACCCAATCGTTTTCATGCTTCAGTAAATTCCTTAAAGGCTCCGTCGCCTCAGCCAATTTGGAGTAAAATTTAACGTGATAGTTTACCATACCTAAGAACCTTCGTAATTGGGGAACGTCTGTTGGAGGAGGTAATTGTTTGATTGCTTCCAATTTTCTTCTATCGGATCCCTCTATCTGAAATGATGTGACCTAGGAATGTAACCTCTTGGACCCCAAACACGCATTTATCTTCATTCAACGTGACTCCCTCTGCTACCAACCTATTGAGCACTTGATGTAACCGATCATTGTGTTCTTCGAGAGTGTGGCCATAAATGAGGGAATCATCCAACAGGGTAACTACTCCAGGGATACCTGAGAGAATCTTGGTCATCGTGCGATGATACACCTCTGGTGCACTGCAGATACCCATCGGAAGACGGTTAAAAACAAATCGCCCGTAAGGCGTGAGAAAAGATGTCAATTTTTGTGATTTTGGATCTAGAAGAATTTGGAAATAGCCGCTTCTACAATCTATTTTCGAAAAATACTGAGCTCCCGAAAGTTGATTCAGAATTTCGTTCACCCCAGGCAAAGCTACTCTTTCCCTTTTAATGGCCTTATTGAGTTCCGAATAGTCCACGCAAATTCGGACTTCTTTATTGCCCTGCTTCGGTACGACTACCATCCCTGCAACCCAGTCCGTTGGTTCTTCTATTCGAGAGATAGTCCCATGATCCTCCATTCTTTGCAACTCTTGTTCGGTCTTGCCCCTAAGCTGTACAGGGACTCTACGAGGCGTGTTGATAGCCACCGGTCTGACCCCTTCTTTTAGACTTATTGTATAACTGTAACGCATAACTCCTATACCATGAAAAATGATGGGTATAACTGTTTTAAATTATACTTCCGGTCAGAAACAGCTGCTTCGTCAACCCTCTTAACTATTTGTAGCTTTTCAATTGCTGGACGGCCCAATAAGGGTTTTTGGACTTCACTCTTCAGAACGTAGGTAAATGTCTTCAAAACTGCACCTATGCTTGTAACTAATTGGGGCTTTAAAAATTCCGATGATGTCTAATTTATTCTTACCGGGACCATACAACAAGCTCTTCTGTTTCAAAAGGCGAAATTTAGATTTGAATTTTCTATTGTACAAGTTTTCCGAAATAATTGTGACATCTGCTCCCGTGTCGATGCGGAAGGTGACTCTAGAAGGTCCCACCCGTAAATGAATTTCCCATTGAGCCTCACTTGAGACAGGATGTTTTGAATCAACTGCCGATAAAAAAAAGTCTCTCTCTTTGGGTGTTTGTAACGACGGAGATTGATACACACAGTCAGCTCGTTTTGACATACAAAACCTCGAATAATGCCCCAACTTATCACACTTAAAGCATCGGCTATTCACTGCAGGGCATTCCTTTCCCAGATGATTCTCATACCCGCACTTAAAGCACTTTCTTCTTTGCCGACTTTTATCAGTGGACCAATTTGAGTTGTTGACACGGTTTACCTCTGTATCTTCAAAATGCTTTCTGACACTAGTCTGTTGGCTGTGAATGAGCTCCGTCTGTTTCACTCGTTCCTCTACGCTTTGCAGTGTCAATTTAGTTTGCGTGCTGTCAGCTTGAAGCTGCTCTGAGAACCGAACGTTAGACATGCCTTGCAGTATTTTATGCATGATTAAATCCTCCTGCAAAATTCCGAAATTACACTTCCTCGCAATTGAAAGCAAGTCGTTAATAAAATGTTCTGCCGGCTCCTCTGTCCGTCGAGTGCGGTCAAAAAACTTACTCCTTTCGAAAACTAAATTAGTTTTGCCTTCGAAATGCTGCTCGAAAGCTTGTAAAACCACACTGTAATTCCTTCGTTCTGCTTCTGTCAATCTCAGGCGAGCGAAAATATCCTCCGACTCATCACCTAAAGCCAAGACCAAGTGATTCACCTGATACTCGTCAGACATTACGCCTAGAAACGTGGCTTGGTGGTAACGTTCCCACCGTGTGCGCCACCTCGCCCAATTCGGGGAATCAAAATTGATATGTGGAGGTGGAGCAGCGGCGTTAGGCCTGAAAACTTGCTGTCCAACAGCAGTTTGATCAACGATGTTCAGACCTGCCACATTGCGCGCGGATTCATCGCTTGGCACCATGTTTCAAAATGAGTTCTGTCTTAACAATGTTTCATTAAACGACCCAAATAAAACTGATTTATTTTAAACAATAATTGAATCATGTGGATCTAGCATCAGCTAGATCCCTATACAACTAGGTGTCGCGGCTGCCACTTTTTTGGGTTTTCTACTTTTCTAGTTTACCCGCTGGAATGCTCATGAGTAGATTTATCAATCAAAACCGTTGGTTATAGTTGAGAATCGTGAATTTTTAAAATCTATTTTCTTCAGCTTCCTTTTTGTTCCTTGTTTCTTCCACCTGTTCTTCGTTTGAAATTTCTTGCTTGTAACTGTAAGTGGTCGCGTTCATTTATTTTAATTCAAAAGCTGACGTATAACACGAAACATATTCTTTTCAGGCAATATGGCTCATAGCATAGATGTTTTGTTAGAGGGTGTCTGAGCACAAGGTGAGATGGGGTCTGTCTAAAACGCGGATCTGCAGATCTGCGGATCTGCAAGATTTACACCTCGCATCAGCAGATCTGCAGATTAACACCCCAAAACTGTAGATTAACACCTAAAGTTCCGTAATTCAACGAAAATGAGACTACAATTGAAAAAGAAAGTTTAAATGGACCAATAATAAGCACAACATTACCGATCGTATTTTAATAAGACTATAATTAAGCGCCACACTCGAACAATCACTTTTACTTAATTCGTTCAGACTTCAATTGCATGCAACAGACAATCATACCATTTACAAAAATATGCTTCAATTTTGACGCTTCCTTGTAAATACAACTGCCACTACACCCCAGTAGCGCGCAGATTTGCAGATTCATAAAAGCATGCAGATCGGCCACGTAAGGTTAATTGTTCAGCCTCAAAATGCCTACTAACAAGGAGAAGTCAAAATTCAGGTGAATCATCTTAAATTGTACGATTGGCTCTAGTACGCATCTAAGTGGCCGATCTTCAGGTTTTTATGAATCTGCAGATCTGCACGCTACGGTAGGAAGTGCCAGTTGTATTGACCAGGAGGGGTCAAAATTTAGGTGAATTATCCTAAATTGTTGTATTAGCTCTAGTATGCATTTTCAGGCTGTACAATTAACGCTAAGTGGCCGATCTGCAGGCTTTTATGAATCTGCAGATCTGCACGCTAGGGGGGGAAGTGCCTGTCGCATTGACAAGGAGGCGTCAAAATTGAGGTGGATCATCTTAAATTGTACGATTGGCTCTAGTTTGCATTTTGAGGCTGAACAATTAACCTTAAGTGGCCGATCTGCATGCTTTTATGAATCTGCAGATCTGCACGCTACGGTGGGAAGTGCCTGTTGTATTGACAAGGAGGAGTCAAAATGGAGGTGAATCATCCCAAATTGTTGGATTAGCTCTATTATGCATTTTGAGGCTGAACAATTAACGCTAAGTGGACGATCTGCAGGCTTGTATGAATCTGCAGATCTGCACGCTACGGTGGGAAGTGCTAGTTGTATTGACCAGGAAGGTTCAAAATTGAAGTGAATCATCCCAACCCAAATTGTTGGATTAGCTCCAGTATGCATTTTAAGGCTGAATAATTAACGCTAAGTGGCCGATCTGCAGGCTTTTGTGAATCTGCAGATCTGCAGGCTAGGGGGGTAAGAGCTTGTTGCATTGACAAGGAGGGGTCAAAATTGAGGTTAATTATCTTAACCTGACTTGTTGGATTAGCTCTATTATGCATTTTGAGGCCTAATAATTAACGCTAAGTGGCCGATCTGCAGGCTTTTATGAATCTGCAGATCCGCACGCTACGGCGGGAAGTGCCTGTTGTATTTACAAGGAAGCGTCAAAATTGAAGAATATTTTTGTAAATGGTATGGTTGGCTGTTGCATGTAACTGAGGTCTGAACGAATGAAGTAAAAGTGATTGTTCGAGTGTCGCTTAATTATAGTATTATTAAAATACGATCGGTAATGTTGTGCCTATTATTGGTCTACTTTAACTTTCTTTTTCAATTGTAGTCTCATGTTCATTGAATTACGGAATTGTAGGTGTTAATCTGCAGATTTGGGGTGTTAATCTGCAGATGCGAGGTGTTAATCTTGCAGATCTGCAGATCCGCGTTATAGACAGACCCGGTGAGATGAGATGGAATGCCATTATTATTTTTCGCCACGGATGAGAGGTAAGTGCTGCATATAAATATGATCTCGTGAACAATTTGGTACTTATTTCTTTGTTCATCTATTTGTTGGGGATCTTGTGGGAATGCCAATCATTTCTCTGGAAATCAGTGATACAACTAGAAGTATATGCGATCATGTTTCGTGAGGTAGTCTTTCACGATTTTTACTTGAAAGCTTTCACGGTACTACCAGGGGCATTTGTAAAGAAATCGAGCCTTCGTTTTGTTTTAGGCTAAATTACGCTAAAACCTTGTCGGTAAATCAAAGTACTGTGCTATGATGCTGTGTGGATGTAAACTATTTCTTTCTATTTTCTCCGTTTCTCACCTATTACTCAGTGTACTTCGAAAGTGATAAATAAACGTACTTTTCAGAAAACGACAAAATATGTTGTTTGATTTTACCCAATCAAGGAAAATAAGGAATCCGTAATCAAAATGCCAAGGTAATTGAAGTGGGGTGGAAGAGGGGAAAGGGGAGACCTGTGGACTGTGCGGTGTGGGTAGGGGTAATTTTAGTTATCGCCTTAGCGCCCCGAAGCGCTGTTGGCCAACCCCTCTTGTCACTTTACCCTGCCTTTTGGCTGGCTCTCTTATAGTTATTTGATTCTCTGTGATCGGGGCCAACTTTTTTTTATGTAGGTATAGGTTACACAAGGGTTACCTTATCACGATTTGCATAGGATCGCATGGGATGAGGGGTAGATAACAGCCCATCTAAATATAACCTCTTTGGCTCCGATGTCAGCCTCCCCATTGGGGGCAGCTGTGACAATGGCGTGAACGCCACTGCCGGGCTTAGGGGTATTTTTACTAGGGGCGTAAGATTCTTGAACGAGGGCTACCTCGACACCACGGTCTAGGGACAAGATGACACCCACACTCTGATGGGGCACCTGCGAGCGATCCAAATTGAATTGGAGCACCTTCATACTGAGGCATAGTTTGTCCGGCCGGCCTCCCGGGGTTTGTTGGGCGCTTAACGCGCGCACAAGCGGCGCATTTTGGTGGGAGCGACTTTTTGAGACAGGCCTTGTGGCCATGCCCCTCCTCGGCGCATATACTGCACGCAGGGGTGGGCAAATTACAGGTTCTTGAGTAATTAATTACAAATTACTTCCAAAAAAGAGGATTAATTACCAATTACTTTTCACTTCCACGAATAATTACAAATTACAATTACTGTAATTGAATTACTTTTTCAATTACCAATTACCCAAGAGCTCGATTGGTGGAACACGCAAGCGTCTTGCTCTTGTTCACTGTCATTTTTTTAGTGCGTCCAGCCAACAATCGAACGTCAGAACAGATCTTTGAGATAGAAAGCAGGCGGAACAGCATATCCCCAAGATGCCAAACGCGTCACATGAGTAGGGTTGCGAAATGTCCGGGATCAAATTTGCTAATTTGGCTAATTTTGCCCTACATCCCGGCCTCCGAACTGTCACGGGGAACCCCGGATAGTCATAGATTGCTAATTTGGCTAATTCGCTAATGGCTGATTCGTGGTTTCGCGATGCAACTTCCAGACTAAAATTAAGAAAAAAATCGTTGATTCGCGGTACATGGTGTCCATTCTACGAATAAATTGTGGAAATCAACGCAAAAGTGTTGTATTTGGGCAAACCCCGCGGTTAAAGTTGAGAAAACACGCTATAATATTGACAAATAAAAGACGCTTTCAGGTTAAAATTCGACAAAAAAATGGCAAACTCACAACTGAGCGTAAAATCGCCCATTCGCGTATGAAAAAGGGAATAGGATGCTGGATGGCCGCAAAATAAGCACAAAACGCTATTTCACAGCTGAAATTGGGAAAAATCGCTAATTTGCAATTTGCAGATATAAAGTTGTGGAAAAACGTTAATTCGCGGATACAAAATGAAGTAAATCACTAATTCGCGGCAAAAATTGAAAAAATCAGCAATTAGCGCAGCTAAAATTAAGAAAAAAATCGTTGATTCGCGGTACATGGTGTCCATTCTACGAATAAATTGTGGAAATCAACGCAAAAGTGTTGTATTTGGGCAAACCCCGCGGTTAAAGTTGAGAAAACACGCTATAATATTGACAAATAAAAGACGCTTTCAGGTTAAAATTCGACAAAAAAATGGCAAACTCACAACTGAGCGTAAAATCGCCCATTCGCGTATGAAAAAGGGAATAGGATGCTGAATGGCCGCAAAATAAGCACAAAACGCTATTTCACAGCTGAAATTGGGAAAAATCGCTAATTTGCAATTTGCAGATATAAAGTTGTGGAAAAACGTTAATTTTCAGTTCAAATTGGGGAAAAATCGCTAATTTGCAATTTGCAGATATAAAGTTGTGGAAAAACGTTAATTCGCGGATACAAAATGAAGTAAATCACTAATTCGCGGCAAAAATTGAAAAAATCAGCAATTAGCGCAGCTAAAATTAAGAAAAACGTTAATTCGCGGATACAAAATGAAGTAAATCACTAATTCGCGGCAAAAATTGAAAAAATCAGCAATTAGCGCAGCTAAAATTAAGAAAAACGTTAATTCGCGGATACAAAATGAAGTAAATCACTAATTCGCGGCAAAAATTGAAAAAATCAGCAATTAGCGCAGCTAAAATTAAGAAAAACGTTAATTCGCGGATACAAAATGAAGTAAATCACTAATTCGCGGCAAAAATTGAAAAAATCAGCAATTAGCGCAGCTAAAATTAAGAAAAACGTTAATTCGCGGATACAAAATGAAGTAAATCACTAATTCGCGGCAAAAATTGAAAAAATCAGCAATTAGCGCAGCTAAAATTAAGAAAAACGTTAATTCGCGGATACAAAATGAAGTAAATCACTAATTCGCGGCAAAAATTGAAAAAATCAGCAATTAGCGCAGCTAAAATTAAGAAAAACGTTAATTCGCGGATACAAAATGAAGTAAATCACTAATTCGCGGCAAAAATTGAAAAAATCAGCAATTAGCGCAGCTAAAATTAAGAAAAACGTTAATTCGCGGATACAAAATGAAGTAAATCACTAATTCGCGGCAAAAATTGAAAAAATCAGCAATTAGCGCAGCTAAAATTAAGAAAAACGTTAATTCGCGGATACAAAATGAAGTAAATCACTAATTCGCGGCAAAAATTGAAAAAATCAGCAATTAGCGCAGCTAAAATTAAGAAAAACGTTAATTCGCGGATACAAAATGAAGTAAATCACTAATTCGCGGCAAAAATTGAAAAAATCAGCAATTAGCGCAGCTAAAATTAAGAAAAACGTTAATTCGCGGATACAAAATGAAGTAAATCACTAATTCGCGGCAAAAATTGAAAAAATCAGCAATTAGCGCAGCTAAAATTAAGAAAAACGTTAATTTCCAGATGAAACTGAGAAAAGTGCTAATCACCTGGTTAAAAAATTAAAAAATCGGTAATATGCAGCTAAAATTGAGGAAAACGCCAAAACTCGTGGATAATTAAGAAACATCGCTCACGGGATAAAAACGATACTTTGCTGCTAAAGTTGAGAAAATGCGCAAATTCATGGCTATGGTAGGGGGTGGGGCAAAACCGCTAATCTGCGACTGAAATTGAGAAGAACGATGCACTCGGCCAAAATTGAGAAAAGCGCTAATTTGCGGGTAGAGTCCAAAAATCGCCCTTAACTGAGAGATTGAGGCTATGATGAGGCCAGCAAGATGTCCAGATTCAAGAGTGTGCTGGCAGGGTGGAATGATGACTAAAATGTGAAATTACCCGCCTCTTTTCAACCTTACGAGATTTCAATCTGATACCCCCCTCCACCCAGGACAAATTCCTACTTACGCCATTGGTTTGGGGTTTCGATCTTTGAAACTTGTGTATACCGTTTTTCTCAAATTTCAAATTGCCAACCCTAAGCTCGAGGATATCGCTCGTGTCATTATTGCTTTGAAACTCTTATTTTTCAGAGAATTTCATGCAAAAACTCCTCCAAAAGCTCCATGTAAGGCGCGAAATAGTACCCGCTGAGTTTTCGAAGTAATATTGGCTCTGAAGATGGAAATGTAATTGGTAATTGTTAATTACAAATTACTTCGAAAAAGTGCTTTTAATTATAAATTACCAATTACAATGGCGTGTTGTTATCAATTACAAATTACCAATTACTAATTGCAATTGAATTACGTAATTCAATTACTGCCCAGCCCTGACTGCACGTCTCGCTGGTTGGTTGACGAGAGGGACTCAATTAGTTTAGAGGGACAAACTCCCTAACGAAAATGCTCAAAGGCGCACCCGGCGCAATGCCCACCTTCTGTTTTGGATTGCCCCCGCACAGTGCTGCTATAAAGATTTTGAAAGTTGCAACCATCCATAAAGCGATTGAGAAATTGTCCACGAATTTCCAAAAAAAAAAAGAATCAGTAAACTAAGTAGAATTGGGGGTAAGTGGAATAATCGTTATCTATTTCAATTGACATGATTTAGAACGCTCTGAGTAAGGAGCTCATGCACCTATCGTGAGCCCGTGACAACAAAACTCAAAATGGAGCCGACGCGTATCATGTAAAATGGTTGTGGGGTTGTCATAACATACTACTTTTGCTTCATCTCAGCATCCAACTCCATTTTAAGTCAATTCTAATCCTCCCACGGTGTTCATTCTTGGGGGGGTTTTCCCAGAATTTTTGTCAAGTTGCTCTTAATCTGAATGATCAATTTTCTTGGGGCTCTCATTTACTATGAGATCAAAAATGTCAATGTTACACTTGCCCCATTTCTAATCAACCGTGGGGGGAAGTGGAAACACGAGGCGTGGGGTAAGTGAAATCCACTGTGATCCACTTCCATTCGTAGGTAACAGGTCTGCAAATATGTACGTTGACCAAATTACTTAAGTGGAGACATGTTTGGAGACGAAATTCGCCGGAAGAATTTACTTCTTGCTGCTACAAGATAATCCTTATTATAACAGTACCCTTATTTCGAGGATAAAACAAAGAGAAGTCTTCTCAAAACAATTTTATCCGCTCTTTTTCCCCCCATGCCCCGCTATAGTCAGTGCATTATAGAAGGAAATCTTGCCTTGTGTTAAGTTTAGCGGGGCAAATTTCTTAATATTTTTTTATACTTAAGAATTCTAGTCTGAAAATTCGGGAAAGCGATCAGCAACTGGTAAAAATTTGGAAGGAATCCATGAAGAATTCCGACTGGGAGGTAGATTGGAAGTTTAACTAAATAACTTTTATGTTCCGCCTACCCCGGTTTACCTCATTGAAAATTTAGATTTCATAAGTGTAAGTACAGATAGGGGGGGGGGGGGGTTGGATATTGAGCTTAGGGCTAAGCCCCCTGAACATTGTAGCCTAACTCTGTCCCTGTGAAATTCTCTTTTTGAAAAAAGAAAAGCTCGTAAACTCGGGATTTTGATTAAGCCCATGGGCGCTCTGGGGTGCAATGATGGTGGATAATGAGTTTCACACCTGAGTTATTATTTTTAGGGATGTAGGCGTTAATAGTTTGTCCATTCAATTTGTATAGGGAATGGGGCGATTTTGAACATTCAAGGCCGTACGCACTGTACATCTTACAGGTGCTCCAGAGGACCAAAAATGTGAAAAACTGGATGCACCAAGTTTGCATTTCACCCGCCCCCTCCCCCCACCCCACCACGCTTCTACAAAACCACTAGTAGCGTCCCCCAATAGTCACGGTGTTTCCATTCTATGCATATAAATGTTATGAACGTGGAATGCCGTTTCTGAGTGAACCTTTGCCTTAAACGCACCGAGAAAAATAATACGTGCGAAGAATAAGCTTGGAAAAACTTTTCGAGGCTGATGAAAATTGCTTGTCAACGTGTTCTGAATGCAACACACATGAGACCCCCCCCCTCTCCCACCTTATCTTTCTCAAAAGCAATGCTGAACTTATCACTCTATCTGGTCTAGTGCGGTGGTCGTTCAAGTGAGTGTGTGCGACGGGGGTGGGGGGGGAGGTTTGAGAGGATTTAGACTGAACTTTTAATTAAAATTGTTAGGGGAGGGGCTCTATAGTGTCGGTGTGTACTTCACGTACTATAGTTCGCTAAAATCGTAATGAAAATTATTTAGCACAGGCCGGTGAAGCTGTATAATGTGAGTGGGTGGGGGGTAATTGCGAACGAGGGTCTCGTGAAGGACAGTTGCCGGATGTGCGTGTGTGTGTGTGTGAGTGGGGGGGGGGAGGGGAGAGAGGTGAATTTGAATTCCGGAGCCGCGATGTTTGGAATCATTGTGTCCGCTTTGCAATTATCACGCGCTGGGAAAGTTTCAAAAACGAAATGGCCGTCCTCACATCATTCTGGAACCATCCCGACCCCTCTACATATAATTGCGCTGTCATGTAAAATACATCCTACGATAAGGAATTTCTCATAATCTACGTCCAACCGGTACGCCGAATGAGCGTGTCTCCTAACGAAATTTTTCAATCCCCCCCCCCCTCCTTTACCTACAACTCTTTAGAAATAAAAATTCAAAATCGACAAAGCATCGTATGACCAATCTATGAAGGCCCGTTGACAAAATCTATGTTTCGTTGTGTGGCGTCTATAAAACCTATCAAAATTCTTTATTTTTCAAGGGAATACAATTTGTTTGGTTTGCATAGAATAGACTCCACACAACGCAAACACGGAGCTTGTGAACGTTAGCGTTTTCCAATTGCCATTATTGTACATTGCTACATAAATGTTTTAATTCAGAGAAGACGTGTAGAAATTTACTACTCAGGAGCAGAATTATATGAAAATGCGAAATGCTATGAAACTCGACAAATTATTATTCCTCCACTGCCTACGTCGCGCCGCACCAAACGCTGAATTTTATAATCCTGAGAGCTTTTATTTTTTACAGTCGTAAAAAATACTTGGAGTCATGATAAGGGAAAAAGGGTAGCCGGGTAGGTGTTGTAAACGAAATGGGAGGGGGGCTATCTACAAATCATGTATAAATGTTGATGGAAATTTATTACTAACGGCCCTGGCTAGAATCTGTCGCTTTTCCAGACGATTTATATGCTACTGTTATAGCGATTCTCTGGAGCGAAATTTCTTGGAAGGGAAATGGGGGAATTATAATAGCCCCGAGAATTGTTTAAACACTCGCGACTTTGTTGGAATGAAACTGCGGGACGGGACATTAAACAAAACAAAAGAAGGTATTGCTCCGTTAATGAAACGTCAGAGTTTTAGATTTTTCAAGCGAAATTTAAATTCCGAAGAAGGATGAGTTTGCCATATAAAAGAACTAAAAGATAGGCGTTAAAGTCATTCTTCCGAGCGTTTTCAATAAACCTGGTAAGGAAATGACACTTTTGAACGCGTCTGCGAGAGGAGAGGGAGGGGGAAAAAAAATCCGGAAAATGGGTTGCCGGCTTGGGTGGGTGGGGGGGAGGCATATTAATAGAGCATGGGCGGAACACATTAAGAATAAAAAAAAAAAAAAACGACCCTTACCTACAATGAAAAGCGATTCTACGACAACGTCGCTGACCATCGACGGTTTTTCAAGGCTCGTGAAACTTGCGTTGTATGGAACGACGATGGCGACGTAAAAAGTGGCTATGAGTATGAGCCAGTCCCAGCAGGTTTTAAAAACGCCGTAGTGAGAAAGTATGAGGCGAGATTTTTTCAAAGCGGCAGTTTTGTACTCGGGTAGCGTCTGAAATTTTTTTGTGAAAAAAAAACACAGAAATTAGAGGGTGTGGGTGGAAGGGTAGAATGAGGTCCGAAAAATATCATTTCAAGGGGGGTATTCAAGCCATAAGTTAGGTGATTATAAAGCTAAAAGGGGGAAGGAGATTAATAGCCCTGTCCCGGTAAAACAATGAAGGAATGCAAATGAAGTGGATTCAATCTTTCAAAGATGATTTCTAATGAAAGAAGTAAACTGGGAGTTTCATCTCACTACTCACTGTCACGATAGATGGACGTCTTTGCGAGCTTAATTTTTAACCTTTTCAGCCAATATTATATAATTTATAGCGAGGAATTCATAATGCTACCAACTGAATAAATTATTCCATTTGTATAAGGTAAACGCCAAGATTAATTGGAGGGGGCCATTCCCTCAGACAGTTGTCCTGATTTCTACATGGCAACGAATATTAAGTAAAAGCGTTCTAAACAAAGAGCAATGGTGAGTGGTCTTCGGTGATGTTCCTTTAAAGCCCTGTACACACGGAGACTTATCTGTCCTGTCATGAAATTTTTAAGATTTTTAGGAATGTTCGTTTGCCGTGATGTCAAAAAGTATGAAAACCATATGTTTCTAGGAAAAACCAATAAAAAACGGAGAAATTCTGGAAAAATCTCTCCTTTCTCCCTACCACGCGGAAACACAGCTTAGAAAAACCGCGTCTACATTAGCCCTGTGAACAAAGGACAGGACATAAAAAAAAATATTAAAAAAAACAAAACGGATTTTAGCGTGAATACGTTTTTTGGCTGGCAAGTGGCAGCTGAACTTGAGTTTTGAGACCCCAATACCCTCCACGCAGCACCACCAACGCTAGGCGGTGCACGCGCTGTGAGACCCATTTTACCACTTCTGCCGAATCGGACCCTATACTCCTGTAAAACGTATTCACGTTATTATTCACGTTAAAATGGGAGTAACTTTTCGGGCTTGAAAATAAACAATTTCTGCCGGAATAATGTAGGTACATACGGTAACCGGGACGGATTTAGAGATTTCCGTCTGGGGGGGGGGGAGGGGATTCTTAAGCACTTTTACATCGGAGTTAGGATAATATCGAGCACAAATCCTGATCATGGAGGAGCATAGAGTGTCATCTTTCGTCGCAGCAAGCGTTATTTATTTGTAGCCATTTCCCTTAGGCCGGTCGTCCACTGGAAGCGTTTTCGAGAGGCGCTAAAATAACGCGCTACAACGAGCGTACATTCCAAAGCCTTGAATTGAATGTGACAAACAGGAAAAAGAGCCCGGGAAGCATTATTTTTCATAAATCGTCAAAAGAAACTCAAATCGAGAGTTTAAAACAACGTTTGAAGAAACTATAGATATTGTTGAACTCACAATCTATTGAAACCAATGAGCCTCGCTCCTCGCATTACTCAGCGGATCCTCGACCGGATCCTCAGACTGAGCTTGTTGAAGATTTCTTTGAATCACAGTATTCGTACCATTTATCATAGGAATCTTGGAGGGCATGAAGGAGAGATTCAGTCTTCAAACACGAGTTCGAACTCCTCGTGCTCATTCCGCATAACATAATAAAATTCGACTTGACGGAACTGGAACATCAGCTTCTTTGCGTGTAGAGTTAATTGAGTCAAGTTCAATATACTTAATTACTGAACAATGAAGACTCTTTCAACGACTGATCAAGTTGAGGGTCCGAAAGTCCAGACCCTCAACCTTGTGGCCATCAGATGGCGCAGGATTTGCCCATCGTGACAGCAAACACAGCCCTGTACCCTGCTGCGGATCTCCTTAAGATGTGGCCAGTACATAGGCCGTTGCCGGCCCTTACCTGGCCTGTACCCCATCTTTGGCCCAGACTCCCCAGCAGAGTCGATCCCATCACTCAGCTCGGCTCGTTAGCCGTAACTGGTGGCCAGCCACCCGCGCCCGAGAGGCACGACGTGAAGGTGGGTCTTTCAGAGCTGGGGATGCTGGCTTGCGCCATTTTTTGGGCCTTCATTTTTTGCCCAATATTCTGTGCGGGAGGCACACGACGAACTTTTTTACTGTTTGACCCTTTTAAGAAATCTAATGTCCCCACGCACATTAATGGCCACATTTTAAGTAATTAGGTAATTTAATAAATGCAGAATTAAGAAGAGAAAAGAAGACGAGGAAGGATAGGACGGGGGTCGAGGTATCATCTGTTCAGTTCCCCAAACCTCTAGAAGGTAGAATGCTGCCAGAAAAAAAAGTCTTGAAACAAATCTGGGAAAAAGTCGGACATTTCTTGCGCAAGTACTTGTCTGCCCATATGGCAATATATTTCAGTGTTTAAACTTGGTTCCAACGAAGCATTTTGGTTTTTTGTTTCACTTCAGCAGAGGGTTTAAGAGAGGGGGTAATAAAAATGCTTCAAAATTTATGTGCGAATAATTTCATACTAATCCCCTCCATGGGCTTCAAAATGGGGATAATAAAAAAGAAATAATTCAATTTCTTGAACTATCAATTAAAGCTGCAGGGAAAACTAGAGAAACGCGCGAAAAATTAAGGGAACTTTTATTAGACGAAAATAATTAATATTTTTTTTTTTTTTTTTAACTTGGTAACAACCAAACAACAATTCTCATCGTGAAGCTCATATGGCTCCCGCTAACTTTCTTCAAAACAAGTAAAGCTCGGTGCACACGATGCATTTTTTGAAGCATGTTTACATGCAAGGTGAAAAAAAACATATGATCCACAGCAGTGACCGGATGTTTTTTAGAACAGGCAGGCCATCATGCTTCAAAAAAATGCATCGTGTGCACCGAGCTTAACTCTTCAACACTCCCTCAGTTCATGTTTTGAAACAACACACATTCATGTTGTCCAGAAGTTCCCAGAGGCTTCTCGGTAGGGTGTCGTCCGGTCTAAGGGGTTTCCTTCTCTTTTAACCGTTTGCCCGCCTGTTTCTGCTGGTGTCCTCACAGGTTTACAGTCGGTCATACCGAACTTATCCAGCAATTTTTCTGTGTAGGCCTTTTGATCAAGAGTGATTTTTCCGTCATCACTTCGTTTGATGGCTATTCCGAGATAGCAATCAGGAGTCGAAACTTTGATTTCAAATTCAGCTTTTGAACACTCAATAAATCGTTCTACGTCGGTCCTGTCCGTGCCGGCTATGAGGCCATCATCAACATAACAGACAATGACGATCTTATTTCTATTTTTAAGGTGATTGGAAAACAGACAAGGATCCGATTCCGACTGGACGAATTGCTGTTTTTCCATAAACTGCAGAAATCGGTGGTTCCAACACCTTGGACTTTGTTTAAGACCATATAGGCTTCTTTTAAGCTTCCACACCCTCCCAGAGCCATCGTCGTATCCTTCCGGCTGACTCACGAACACCTTTTCCTTGAGAAAGCCATATAAAAATGCTGTATTCACATCAAATTGGCGCATGTGCAAGTCTTCATTAGCAACACTGATGACTGTCCTCACAGTTTCAAGTCTCGCCACAGGACTGAACTGTTCATCATAGTCGATTCCCTTCTGCTGAGAAAATCCTCTTGCTACGAGACGAGCTTTAAGGCGCTGGACTGTCCCATCTGAGTTTGATTTTTCACGCAGGACCCATCGGCTTCCGATTATTTTGGCTCCCGCAGGCGGCTTTACAAGCTCGAAGACTTAGTTTTTCACTAGGGATTCCATTTCTTCTTCCATAGCTTCACGCCAGGAGGCTGATGACAGAGCTTCTTGGACACTCATCGATTCTTCAGCGACACAGACAAATTCTTTTAGGTGGTCTGGTGGCTTTACTTGCCTTCCAGAACGAGTCACAACTCTGTTCTCGCTTGGGCTTTCAGATTCCATTCCACCGGATGCAAAAGTTGAATTATGCTCAACATCGAGGCTGCACGAAGCGTTTTCTGAGTGAGCTGATTCCATTTCGGTCGCATCGGTGGGCTCATTTTCCACTGTTTCCTCTGGCACTGTCCCAATAACGATTTCTCCCTCTGAATCGTTGAGGGTGTCGTCCCTGTTGAATGCTAGAGGTATCTGAGCGTATTCCGAGTTTTCCGAAGGTTTCGAATAGCATTTTTGTGTAGCGTCATTTTCTGTTAAAAAAACAGTCGTTTCATTCTCAGGTTCGAAAATCACGTCCGCTGACGAGATAACGTGTCCATCGACGTAAACCCGAAAACCATCTCGTTCTCCGCAGTACCCAACTAGAATGCCTTTCTGAGCTTTCGCTGACCACTTGGCCCTTCTTGGCTTGGGTACGTGAGCGTAGCAGGTTGTGCCGAATGCCCTGAAATGTTGTATGGGTAATTGACATTTTCCTGACCACAACTGTATGGGCGCTTTGCCAGGAACTGACGTCGGTCCAGTTCGGTTGATTATGTGGCAAGCTGTGTTCATGGCTTCTGCCCATAATCGCTTCGGCAAATTCTTTGCGTGTATCATAGTACGGGCGCTTTCGACGAGAGTTCTCATCTCTCTTTCGATCCCACCAACTTGTTCTGGGGTGTACGGCATCACTGTTCTCATTGTGATTCCGGATTCGCTCAAAATGCTTTTTACGGTACGATTGACGAATTCCGTTCCCCCGTCGCTCATGAATGTTTTCACGGTGATACCTGCATTTCTTGCTTCGGCAAGAAAAATGCGAATGCATTCAGGCACTTCGGTTTTCTGCTTCATGAAGAATACTCGCCGGAACCGCGAATAGTCGTATTTGACTACAAGGCAATACTTCGAACCACCGACGGATGCCTCTTCCATTGGTCCACACAGGTCGGCTAAGACTATTTCACCTGGGGATGTTGCTCTCTCTGTCCTCGGCTTGTAGGTCTTCCGGTGTTGTTTACCATATGGGCATCCCTTACAAAATTCTTTGTCATTGGCGAAGGGCAAAGATCTGTCACGCAGTATGATCATCACGTGCCGCTTGTCTTGGTGAGCGAGACGTTCATGCTATTGTTGAAGACTCAAGTTTTTAACGGTCGTGACATGCGCTTCCGAAGAATTTGAAGGTGTGAGCACCTTCAAATTCAGCTCAAATAATCCATTTTTGAGCTTTCCGACGACAATAGGATTTCTTGCTGTCATAAAAGCGCATTTAGAACCATTGGCTTTGAAAGTTACTCCTTTCTTAAGCGTTTGACTCACCTAGAGTAGGTTTTTACCGATGTCTGGTACGAACCATGCGTTATTTATTTCTATTGCGATTCTTTTTTGCCCTATTAGAGCTTCCATACGAATCATGCCTTCACCTAGTGCCATAATTGTGGAGTTGTTGCCCACGGTCACTTCCACAGGTTGAGGAAACGGTCGATAAGACTCAAACCAGTCCTTGCAATGAGTCATGTGGTGTGAAGCACCACTATCAGCTATTCAATTCTGATCGTTCGTTTTGGTTTCAGCCGAGAAACACAACAGACTTACGACGTTTGCCTTAGGTTTTGATTTCGATGGGCATTTAGCGGCAAAGTGGCCCACTTCGTCGCAAATGAAACATTTTATTTGATTTGTCTTCCCGACTTTTCCGTTTTTCTTGCTCCCTCCCTGCGGACGAGGTTTAGAAATGACTTGCATAGCCGACCCGCTGGCCCCTTGCTGCAACGGCAGTCTCATTTCTATGAGTCGCAATCTTTCCAGAAGTAGTCTGACGCTTCTATCAGCCATCGGAATGCTTTCCCAAACATTTTTGAATTCGAAATACTCGGCTGGAAGTGTGCACATGACCCTGCTGAGCAGTAGCAAATCTGGCAATTTAACTTTCGACAGTTTGTTTAGCTCATCGTTGATTTCAGCAAAAAGTCTTTGAAGACGAGAGACGTAGGTAGCTATGTCTTCATCGTCCGCCTTACCAGACGAGAAAAAAGATTCCAGGAGTCTATCTAAACGCTGGCCGGAACTTTGTTTGTGAACAGACAAAAGCCTTTGCCACGTTTCATGGGAAGTATCACAAGTCGCAGTTAGGTCAACACTGGCGTCATTCAAGTTCGTCACGAGCAGAACCTGAGCAAGGGAATCAGCCTTTTTACCATTTTTTAATGTCTGAATCACCTTCTGTGGGACACTCAGAAGTCCCAATCACCACATCGTAGACGTCGTGATGCTTGAGCAGAAGTTCTACTTGCCGTTTCCAAGTTCTTTGGACGATTCCAAAACCACTTTCAAGTCCATTTTCGCGACTTATTTCTTTTTCACGCGTGCAGTTAGGATCGTTGGATCACTGCTGGGCCCATAACCAATTAAAGCTGCAGGGAAAACTAGAGAAACGCGCGAAAAATTAAGGGAACTTTTATTAGACGAAAAAATTAATATATTTTTTATTTTTTTTTTTAAACTTGGTAACAACCAAACAACAATTCTCATCGTGAAGCTCATATGGCTCCCGCTAACTTTCTTCAAAACAAGTAACTCTCCAACGCTATCATTCAACCAAACAAACCTAAAACTTCACTTTTAATGTTTTTAACTACTTAAAACACCAGCTACAATAGAAGACAGGACAGAAAAGTCTCCGTGTGTACACGGCTTTACGGGTGAATAATTGATGTTTACATTTAAAGCGTAAATAATGTAAATATCAACAGTTCAAACCTAATTGGCAAATTCCCTCTCAATTCTGAGTACGCGGTAAAAGTATGTAAATCATGATATAACGACTAGTTTCTGTAGCGATCGGTAAATGTTAGAGGTTATACTGCCCCGACCGCGATTTAACTTCTTTCGACGATTTTCATTCCATCCGAGACCAGACGAATAGAGCTGAATATTCGATTCAGACCACGATTCTGATTCGATTTGAACATTTTACGCACGGGAATAATCCGCGCCGTGTGCCTAGCCCAGATGACAAATGACAATATGGAATCAATATTTTTATCCCGTGCTCCTGTTGAGTGTCACCAAGGGCGTCCCTTATTGGGGACATTGTAACCATTTCTGCCAAAACCACCAAGAGCTTAAGTGGGCCATTTTTAGGGTCATTTTCCCCCGTCCAGAACAGACGTCTCTACAAGGGGTCGTTGGCACCCTTTTCGTTGGTTCTGGATGATGTTTTTCGACTCGACTAAACAGCCAATCGAGGTCCGTGAGCTCTGTACTTAGAGAAATCATACGGGCAAGTCCACGTCTGAAATTGAGAAAAATCTCTAATACCCTGTTTTCTGTAGGTCCTTGAAAAGGCTAAAACTGAAAGAAAAAACCCTCAATTGACGCCAATTGAAACCAATTCGTGGTATCAGAAGGCAACTTCAGGGAAAAGAGCGCTAATTCTCAACTAAAATTCGAAAATAATAAATTCGCGTTTTCTGGAGGCAACTTCAGAAACAGCGTTAATTCACCAAAAACATTGGAAAAATGTGCTAATTGAGAAAAATCACTCATTCGCAGCTAAAATTGTTGACGTTGCTGGAATTTTCGGATTCTAGACAATTTCTTATTATAGAAAATGTAAAATTGCCCGTAGGCAATTTTCTGTACGAAATCTAGGCAAACAAAGTGACGTATCCTTCCACTGTGCTAATTACAATATAAAGAACTGGAACAACAAAGATTGCTATTTACAAGTTTTATGATGGGGACCATTTTTGTTGATGTTTCCCAGTGGAACTGCCCCTTAAGGCAAGGATAGGAACAATGGAGGAAGTACATGTATAATATAACGCGAACTAATATCTTTAAGGCTAAAGTGGACGACAAGTGTGCGAGAGAGA